>JAJJWO010000175.1:0-62701 GCA_021655895.1 Fusarium sp. NRRL 66739
GCTTATATTTATAACTCTCTAATAACTCTCTAGTATTCTCTGTTAAGTCTAGATTGCCCCACAATCTTACCATGGGGAAAGGTCCAAGCTCGCGGCACCAGGATAACCCCTAGTGACAGCTCCTATCTCGCATCTCCGCTCCTTAAACCTTAAAACCTCTCCTTGTCAATCACTCTCTCAGGCGTGTTTAAGCCCTGGATCTTATAGACAGGATACATTGTGCTGTCTAACTGTGAGTTGCCTCGGGCCCTACTATATACGAGATCGTCTGGGGCCCGTCATGGCTCTTTCGGCGGGTGCAAATGAGGTCCCGAATATGGATGCGAGTCATGACAACGTTTCCCCTCAGGCGCAAACTGCCCGACAAAACAACAAGCAACAACCCCGACATCGCGCTTCTGTTGCCTGTGCATCATGTCGCGACCGCCGAATCCGATGCGTAGTGCCCAAAAACCAGACTGCATGCACTGCTTGTTCAAAGTCAGGAGCTGAGTGCATCATCAAGAATGACGATGAACGAAGACGGTATGAGCATACGACCCATGCTTCCTCGTGGGCAACAGTAACAAACGTTTCCTCAGGCCCATCTCAAAGGCATACATGTCATCTCTGTCTGATCGAATATCTATGCTAGAGGGACTGCTATTAGAAAAGGGCGTTGTGCCACCTCCTGCTACTCACCCGCCCAAGACAAGGCACGAGTATCAAGACCACACACACCCTTCGTCCAAGTCTGATACAAAGTCCCCGGCGAGCGAAGACCAATCCCCGCCGGGCTCTCATGTCGATGACTTTACCACAGCCGAAAGTGAGCACGGGGTTGCAACCTCATGCGGTAAACCGCAGCCATACTCGCGTTCCAGCGAAGACTCACCATTTCGCGCCCTCGAACCAAAGCAAGAAGACATAGTTCATCGCCTCCTCTCGACAAAGGGTAATCTTTCATTTGATCAAATATCTGGACGATTACGCTTCTTTGGACCCACGGCCAATAGCCATGTTTATGCCGAGTCTCCAAGCCTGTCCGACACTCATGAGCCGCCGGAACAGATTCGTCGGGCAGAAAAGATAATTCAATCCTTGAGCCGCGAGACGCACGGCCATCTCATGGATGGCTTTTTTCAATACTATAATTCAGTCATACAGGTCATCGATAGGGACGCCTTTGAGGCAGATCGCATATCAAAGTCTTCAAAGTTCTACTCACACTTCCTTCATATTGCCATATTGGCTACTGGATACCGAGGAGCCGATACGGATCGAGATGATATGCGTAAAATCACTCTAAATCCACGAGAAAGTATCTTGCACCGGGAGGCCAAGCATATGCTCGATATTGAGCTTGAGCGCCCTGGGGGCATTCCTAGCGTCCAGGCCCTATTACTACTCGGCGATCTTGAATGCGGTGTAGGGAGAGATAATACCGGCTGGATGTATTCTGGTGGGCCATTATCAGGATCTCTGTTTGAAATTGTTCAAGCTGACTCTTATAGGAATGGCGAATCGTCTCGCTTTCGATATTGGTCTACATCTAGACTGCACGAGTAACATGTCTGAACAAGACACCAAGATTCGGAATATGGTGATGCAAGCATGTGTTATCTACGACAGATATTGGGGTCTCTTCCTAGGTCGCCCTTTGGCTATCAAAAGCCAAGATGTGGATCTGCTTTCCAACCAGTTTTCGTTGCTTGCTTCTATTGGGCTTGATGCACCCAAGCCAGATCTATCCACCGAGATTTACGAACAACTCATCGAGCTGATGGAACTGGCAGGTCGTATTGTTGAAATACGAGACCTGAGCGGTTCCAGCAAAGCTGCAGAACAGAAGGACACATTTGCTACAAACGAAGCAGAGGAAAACAGGTACCTACAAGTCATCAATCTCGACAGGCAGCTCCAAAACTGGTACAGACGACTACCTGACCGAATGGCCTGGAAACCAAGCAATGTCAAGACAGCCCCTTACAGCTTCTTTCTGTTGCATCAGCAATATCACGTAACTATGATTTTACTTCACCGGCCATGGGCCAAGTATGGCTCTATACCAGAAGACAATGCCAGCGCGGCATCAAAATCTAGCCCTGGAGGTGACGGTATGGCCAATTCCGGGAGCCCAGGGCACCATCATCCTAGCCATGCGGCAGAAGGCCATTCTACATCAAAAGATGACGCTCATCGTGTCGTCCACGGTAGCCGCACGTCTTTGGCGCGCAGTATCTGCACTCAGCAGGCGATACGCGTAGCTAGGATCTTCTGGCAGCACCGGCAGCGGTTCGATGGACGCAAAATCTTTATCACGGGTATTCAGCATGCTGGAACTGCGTCAATCGCCTTAATCGCTGCCCTTGCATATCAACGGGACGAGCCAAACCGCCAAACTTATATCGGCTATCTAGAGATCCTCTCTGACGCTCTTGGCGATATGAGCGCTACATATCATCCTGCTAGTCGGATGGACGATCTACTCAAAGCGGTGCTTGAACAGTTCAGGGGCAATATGGCCGAAGCCCCTCGGCCACGTAGTGATAGCGCGGGTCACCAAAACGTCAGCGGAAGTGCCAGTAGTGCAAAAACTGTCCCCTCTCTCGACAGCAACTCCTCTGCTCCGACCATTCCGGTGAGGCGAGAAGCAGATTCCGAGTTCAGCCAGCCTTTCAAGAAGAGACGGCCATCCTTGAGTCGACAAATGTCAGACTTTGCTTCCTCGAAGCCGCCATTCCTTGGTGTGCCACCGCAATCCACACAACCCCTCACTGATAAAGCATACGACTTGTCATATGGTCAACAAAGCCAGTCGCCGCTTGAACCAGTCATGTTCTCTATGGGTGTGCCCAATCAGCCAGACCAGCTCAATCTAGGCTTAATGGGTGGCAGCGCCGTTAATGTACATCACAGCGAATTTGCTCCGAGGGACATGCTAGGGGGCATGGCCAGTACGAACATGCCCAACCCCCCGCTGCCAGACGCCTGGACGTTTCCTAATATGCAAAATCCCTTTATTCCAGGTCACTTTAGCGGTCCCATGGACTGGACGTCTGGCACTGCTGGTCTCAGTGCCAGCTCAGTCTTGAATCAAAGCGCAGCGATGTCGACCGGCATCATGTCAGGGATGCCTGCATTCGGCTCGGGCAGGGAGGCAACCAAGTTTGGAGGTAATGAGAAGGGTTTGAATGGCCCGGTAACGAATAAATTTCCTAATATTGAATCAAATTGGACGGATAGTAGCGCGGAGGTGATGAGTTCGGGAAGAATGAGCCGGCCAGCTCAAAATATGGACAAGGCCACGCCTGTGGATGAAAACAACATTGATTCGAGAAACTATGCTCTGGATTTTTTCAATTTTACCTAATCTTGGTTAACAAGGGTCTCTTTACGCAAGGTGTTGGAGGCAGTAGCTCACGCTTGTCTGGTTGGCGTTGTCTCTGTCACGAATTCATTATGGCATTCATAGTATTTAAATAGGTAGTTAAGTTGGGCTTAGTAACCTGTGTCTGTACGTTTTAGTCCCATCTGAATAACATCTCATGCCAAGGCCTAAGTGAAACGTATCATACCTTCTGACATTGGAAGCGGTTTCTGCTAGGAAAGTGGCCATCATAATGCCAATTCTATCTTTATACCTATTCTACCATCAACTGACCTATCAAACGACTCAGTGCTCTAAGATAGCGCTCTTCAATTCATAGTAAAGTGTTGCTTGAGCTTTTTATGCCACTCTAGTCTTGAGGTTCTGTCACCCAGTTTACTCTATGAATTCATATTTATAGGTCTTGTTTTAGGAGGTCTTGCTGAGACGATAGGTTTGATTGATGCAGTTCTACCTCTGAGTCACCCGCGGTTTGAGTATATGTTTAATAGAACGCCTACGAAGTAGTCTTGAACTGAGATATTACAACTTGGACATGATGGTAATAGGCCTATTGTCAAGAATGGCGGTCTTGAGCTATTCTTTGCAGTTAGCCTTCAAGGGATTTTATGAAACGTGAGCTTATTCTGTACCAGTCTAACTTGCTGAAGATTACTAGAATGTTATGTGCTGTTCCCTCATAGAGTGCCTTTGCGTAAGGTTTTACTATGGATTTCAGGAGGTTAGTTACTAGTAAACCTCTATTTCAAATTCTAGAAACAGTCTGCATATAATTAAATACGAGAAAATACCGCATAACAATAACATCCAGCTCCTCCTCCTATACTTTTGTAAATTGTTTCGGAAACGGTTCTTGAACAAATCGAGGGCAAGAGATGATTTCAGGGGTGAATATAATCTAGACAGGTCGCGTTGATAAATAACTGCACTTCCATATGACTATGTCCGCTTTGCAGCACCGCGGGGGCTTGATCTATCTCAAGGCATAGAACATGATGTTTATATTCTGTGCCGTTCGTGATGGCCTTCTGCCGTCCCATATCTACGACGATCAGGATCAGCATATAAACACTCCAAGGAAACACTAAATCCCACAACTCGAGTGAGTCTCGTTAGAGGACAAAGTCACAACTGTTCAGACGCCCTCAACGCAGAAGCGTCGGTATATCTTGCCCGGCAGGCAAATGTTGTTTGGATACTGGTGACTCCACCAAGATTTCAAGTGTGCAGCCTAGATTGAAGCTATCCAGCCGGGGTCCACTCACCCTTGAGCCTCAACGACATGCCGTGGGCATGTATAGACATGGATCGAGGTGAATGCAAGTGATGGTGTATGAACTGCTGAGTAGTGTTTACAAGCCTCGGCTTGAGGTTGTGGGTAGGAGGAAGCGATATAATCCGGACTAGCCGTACCAACCCCGCATATCTGTGTTGGTATTCTATTACGGCCGTATGAGAGTTGTAGCGATGACATGGCAATCGGTCGTGATATTGGGACGTCGCCTGTGGCCTTCGGTATCAGCAAGATTAGGGCGGGACAACAGCAGCTAGACATGCGACAATGGGGGCACGACATGAGCATTGTAGTGAATGTCTCCAGCCAGTCAAGAGAGAGGACGATGGACAGTGGTAGCTGATAAGAAAGGAAAGATTCAAGTCTGCAAGACCTCTTGGGTGAAGCGGCAAGCAGAGGAGTGAGGCCCAGGCTGTCCATGTATATTTGGCAGCATACATTCTCACAGAAGCACATGAAGGGCAATCAGGAAAGAGATTAAGGGAATATAGGAACAAATAATTTCATTCGTGTATGGGCTATTATGAAGAATGCATCATCTACCCGGGGTATGCTATGATAATGTACAAAGGAAAGGCGCCTGCCTGGCTGGTGGCTCAGGTCAAGGCCAGAGGCATGAGATATGAAAGCTTAGGGCTTATTCTCGCCGTTGAATCGGGCAATGCCACCTCGAATGCCCTTGTCGACAGACTTGGCCATCTTCTCAAGGGGAAGACGGTCCTCGACGCGCTGGACCATCCTGGCCACGGGGGGCTCAATGCGTTGTACACCCTTCTCCATGGGAGGGATAAAGTAGCTGACGTTCCTCTCCCATCGTGGAGCCCACTTGTTGGTCTGGTTGGAAAGACGCTCTTCGGCACCGGGCATGACAAGGTACAGAGGGGTCAAGACGCCAACGCCGGCCGCGCCCATACAGAAGATCTCTGAGGGCTTGGCTGCGGGAAGTCTGGGAACGCGGGAAGGCATGTTGTGTTTTGTTGGTAGGAAGGTTGTTGATGCTGCGACTGGGTGTCAGCAGGAGGACTGAGGTGATGTGATGTGATGGTAGATGCAGGACGTACTGTTGAGTAAATCCAATCGAGAGTGTTCGACTGGATCTGAGCAGATGGTGTAAATTATGAGAAAAGGATGTCGATGGTTGAGGAGACCGAAGAAGAAGTTGTTGTGTACGTGTGTAGGTATGTGTATGTAGGTCGATGAGTGTTTGAGATGAAAGAGTAAAGAACCAGAAATTGACAAAAGAGGGCAGTTCCCTCCGTTATATACTGTAACCTTGTTTGTATGCTCTCACAGCATCGAGCGGGGTAAGAGCGCGTGGACGATCAGAGGCAAAGAGACAAGGAGACGAGTATACCAGGTGAGGTAGACCTGGGGGGGAGGTACTTGAAAAAGCGGGCGTCTATCACAGCAAGAGGCGGTACATAGTAAAGCAAATACTGTGCAGACCGAAAGTTACCTAGTTACACTTGAGCGCGGATGGCTTGCAATCTCCCCCCAACCTCAAACTCTCCCTCAAGTCGAGCCAGACGGTGATTCGCTGCGGGACAGGTCCAAGCCCTCCATTACGTCGAGCTCATCCCTCGTGACCTGCTGACTCTCTGCAGAGTCCAGTGCAATTACGGGGCAGCGGCTGTCAAGGCTGTCACGCCATTCACGCCTCAGAGTCATTATTGATGGCGTCGAGCATGGGCATGGCAGGCGGGAGGGTCGCTTCAAGTCGAGATTCAGCTTGAGATGGTGGCTTGAGTCCCTGGCAGGCACTGATTGAACCCCTAAGAGACCTCAGCAATCAGAGTACCTACAGTTGCAACTGCAAGGTAGCGAGGACATGTAGAAAACTCATCGTGCAGGGAACCAAACAAACTGAATTGAACTCGGGCGGCCAACAATTAAAGCCCCACCGTCCGTCGCAAGTAGTGGCATGTTTTCTACGTCAATCGACGCCAGCTACTTCAAACCCGTGTGTGTCGTATTAAATGCAAGTGTCAGGTCAGTATTCACAGTCAATTGATGTTTAAAAAGCAATATCTGATGTTGAGTGCATCGCAATCACTGTAATGAGTCGAGAAGTGATAACAGGTCAGCTTCAGTTGACTCAATCACTGGTTTCAGCAGGCTTTCACAAAGCAGGAAGGCCCGCGCGGCACAGGCGTTGGGGCGGGAAGACAATGCAGGAGGAAAGCAGGGGGGAAGTAGCTATCCCCTGGCACTGTCTACCTAGGTACCCGTCCTCTTCCAGCGCCATACTACGTCTCGACTTGGGCGCAAGATCTCTCACGTATTCCTTCCGAAAGGCCTGCGGAGGTCATTCTCCTGCTGTTTGCAGTGCCTCGTCGCTCTTCAGACGTCGCGTGTGGTCCTGGCATCACTGCCGCTAGCACGCTGAGGGTCCCTTAGACCCCCTGAAGCGTCCCCACTGAGTCCACTAAAGACCCGCTTACCCCAGATTCACGGCACTTTAAAACGGCGCGACCCCGTCTTCCCCGCTTCATCAGCGAGACCCACCGCCGTGCTTATCACTAACTTACCTACCTAGCTAGCCAATACTGCTTGCTCACACCACCACTTGCCACCTGTAAACATCCGGATAAAGGACACTTCAGAGCGCACACTTTGGGGGAGAAATCTCACCTGTTTCTGAGTGTCGCGACGTAGAACTCAAGACTGGAAATGGCAGTCTTTGGCAAGCTTTATCAATCAGTTATCTGCGTCCAATGTTGACGACGCTCATTGCTATGTCGCAAGATTTTGATTCTTCGTCCAGGAGATACCAATCCAAACTACCAGCAGAGCCATCGCTGGACCATAATGACGATTCTCAGTGCAGTGACAGTGGCCCCAGAGTCACCTTCGACGCATGTATCTTTCCAGACACTCCAGCGATCCCAGTCTATCCGCACCGTGTCGCACAACACCACATGTCATGTCCACTGATTGGATTGCATCTGGCTTAGTGGCTTCCCAGGGGCTGGCATGACGGCAAGCTTGCCCGCGTCTAGCCAAAGATAACACCAAAATGAAGTTTGCTGCAGCATATTCCGAGAGCAGTAACATATGTTTCGTTTTTGGTGATATCAAAACGCTTGCAGCACTTGTTCCAGTGCATTTGGACCGCCAGAACTGGATCTGATCTGTCAGTAAAGGCAGTCTGCGTTGTCTCAGCATTTCTTGGTACCTATGCAGGACAGCACCACAAACTCAAATGTCCATGGTCCACATCATGTTGAATCTACCATTCGCATTGAAGCTATCGGATAATTATTACCCCTTGGAACCGTGGTCTCATCGATCGTTCAAACCATTCGGGACAAGGGTCGACTGGGAAATTGGTCCGTATCCGCCAAGTCTAGACCCTCTGCCACAAACGCACAATGTCCCAATACGGAATACGCATTGAAATTCGGGCAGAAGGTCAATGATTAACCAGTCCAACTGTTTTCTCCATTGATAGATTCGACAACTCGTGATATTGCTAAGGCGTGTGTTGCTTAGGTCTTTATAATGTCGTTGATAGTCCGAATTGATTCCGGCAGCCCATTACACCCTTGTCATACTTGAACCCGAAGGATAGAGCGCAAATCATATGAGTTAATAGCAGCCAGCGACATTAAGACATACGACCTTATGGTTTATGATTGGCTCATAAGCTACGCCGTTCTTTAACATAAACAAGAACGGGATAGATTTCTAAATACATCACAATAAACGTAAGGTACAAGTCAATTCAAGTACTCACCTACTTAAGGCCAACATACTAGGGATGTTACACATATACTAAGATTACAAATGCTTACGCACTGAATAGCTAGAGTAGATACATTTATATTCTTTTATTTTAATGACCCTAATATGTTGTCACGTCTCTATTCCTGTGTTCTGGGGTTTAAGATGAATGCAATTTGTTACCTCCAAGGTGAAATTCACTCGAAAGAATAATATCAGAAGTGTTGTGAGATCTTGTTTAGATAAGAAGTACATGATGGCTAGCTACTCAAATCAGCAACAGAATCACTGTCATGTCTCCTAACATGCGTTATCAATTGGTCACCCTTTTCCTATTTCTCAAGCCTACTAGTATCAATAGTCATATCTCCGTCTATGATCCTGATCATGAGCAGTAGAAATTTAGACAATATTAAGTTTTATCTTGACAACGTGAGTTTTAAAAGTATAAAGTCATCTATATCTGAATATATTAGTGAACTAGCAAGATGTATAAAAACGTATAAACAGCTTTTAAGTGGCTATCGGTATAGTATTGGGTTTTAAGGTGATATCGGATGATAACATGCAAAGGTCGACTTATCAGCCAGAGTCGCGTTTTTGGCGCAACGGACTAGAGAATTTATCAGTTTATGTTATGTCATTAGAATTTGGGCCTCTTTAGCCACATGTTAGTTCAAGCCAATGTTGCATGTCAATAGTAAGACATAATTAAATGCATGATAACAGTGTAGCCGGAAACCAGTTGGAAGATTTGCTTGAGTAGGGCGTGGGAAACTATCACGTTCTCGGAAGTCTTGATGATATCTCAAAGCAAAACTGCTATTCATGAAGAACACCCAACCCTGGCTAGCAGGCGGCTAGCAGTTGTCCAGTTTCTTCATTCTCATTTTTTTTTTCAGGTTCTTTGTACACATCTCTGAGAATCCAACAGGGCCAGTCGACGTTTAATCGGGTTCACCGCCAGAACAGTACACGTAAAGATAAAGGTTTCAGAAATTTCCAAGTTTTGAAGTGAGAATTATAGCCCTAGGGGAAACTGCCATCCCATGGAGCTTCAAGTGTCGGTCGCATCAGTTTCAGATCTAATTTTGGTGATAAAGATGACGATTGGTGCTTCGCAGCAAGGCATCGGGGTTGAATACATCAAATGAGCCCAGGGCATAGGGTTGGTAATCGAAAAAGCGGTGTCGCGTCGAGCCTCAGGCGTGGAATCGTGTCAGAGCAAGACTCTGCATAGGTTGAGAACGCCATGTCCTCCATTCTGGCCCTCACAAAGTCCCTTTACTGTCCATGCAGATTAGCCGGACATAGCGGCATCCGCGTCGTTTCCTCCATCCGCGCCACGCACCCATAGCACGTTATTGCACCTGTAGAGTTATGGTTAGCATCGCGTCTTTGAGACCACTAAGCGAAGGTGTGAGAGCATACCTGATCAGTACTTGACCCAGCGATCCAGTAGGCTTGTCGTTGATATACTCCTCGGTGCCAGAGAGCTGAAGGTTCATGTAGCTGTCGACGGAGACTAGGGTTCCCTTGTACTCGACCTCACCCCATTTTAGGCGAACAAGAACTTGAGTGCTGACGAGTTCCTGCAGCATAGGACGAGGGTTGATGGGTGCGAAGCTCATTTTGACGGTTGTGATGAGATTGCGGCGGATTTGAGGTTGGTGAATGAGGTTTCTGATGGCTGCGAAAGGACAGGCGCGTTCCGGCGTATTGGGTTTAGTGTGATTGTGTTGCCTCAGGAGAAAATTTGCCTAACTGAAACGGCTTTTCTCCGGTTAATCCGTTTCGAGCGCGAGAGTTGCTGGCGGAGCGGGGCGGGGCGGGGCGGAAAATTGGCATCCATAGTGACCAAAAGTATTAAGAGACTGTGTTTTCTGAAGGGTAATCGGCTGATATTGAACGTGGAAACTATATAATTACTTACATGGCCCTGGTGAGCTGGCGTTATTAAGGCTTGTTGAACAAAGCGAAAACTGAAAGGTTGAGACATTATGTTAAGGCTATCTGTAAATAACTTGTTTATAAGAAATAAAACGATCAGAACGCAGAATGAGTTGGTTACTATAGGTAGTCTGAGCAGGTCTGACCGAGGCCATAGCGTTTTTTAAACACCTTTTGCATTATTATCTTAAGAATAGGTAGTTATAATTTCAATCTTTACGGATTTCCCAAACTAGGCGCCCTTGGGATAAAGGGCTTCTAAATTGTACAACATGAAACTAATTGCTTGGACAGAAAAAGTATATAGTGCCCGTTTTCTACAATTTGAGAAACTAATACTTCAGGGTTATAGAGCAGTAAGAGTACCAGTAGATTGTATCAGTTTCCATATTTTTCAATGAAATGCCGCTATCTAAGTATGTACCATGCCACATTGCTCCTGTATAACCAAACATCATAAAAATTACTCATGCTTGGACACTCCTGGCAGCGGGCGTGTTCTACCCGAGTTGCATGCTTCTTTCCAACCGTGAGGTAGACTGAAGTTAGTCAGTTCTTGGTGATGTGGTCATCTTGCCTTTTACTTGAACGTTTTTATGGCGTTGCCGAGAGACGCTCGGACAAACACTGTACGTAGCAGATGATTTGGCATTTAGCGAATAGCCGCGATGGTATCAGTATCAAGCTTTACACCGTGACAATTGCTTACTCGATGTGGGGTTTCAACGTAACCAGTCTACAGGTTCTGTATGGCTGAACAGGTGGAGGGCTAGATTGGTACCTATGAAGTGTATCTGAGCAGTATTGGTACGTAGAGTGAAGCGAAGGTGATTTCTTGACATGTGCTGTCTAGAAGTTTCGATACTGTCAAATAAGGAAGGACAAGTGCGGACTGTGGTGTTGTGCTTGCGGTTGCATCGCCCACTTTGGTAACGTCTACCTTTGTATTCTCCCCGACAACGGCGGCTGACCGCCTACAGTGGAGGCTCAACAAGTACTCAATACCTGGCTCATCCGCCCGCACGTGGGTCTCACGGCCCACCATGCCAAGCTAGAAAGAGCTAGGTGCTCCCGGGATGAGACATTCACCGACCCGGATTGTCGTACAACAAGGCCCAACGCAGTGACTTGCCGTTCTCAGTCTTGTATGTTTTTTTTCTTCCTCTCAATAACCAAGTTATTATTATTCCTGTCATCTTTTCCGCCAACGGACTTATCAGGTAGTTGACGCTTCCGGTGACTGCTGATAACACCCAAGACAACCAGCGATCGAGTATTCTTAAGTACATCGTCTGCTCTTTGCTGGGCTTCATCTTCCTCCGCTACTGTCTCTGAAAGACCTACGTCACGATTATCAATTGATCACTCTTGTCGACAACCCGCAATCATGGCCGAGTTTGCCAATTTCGACGGAACACCCAGTAGCTTGGGTAGCGAGACCAGCAAGCGAAAGGCTGCCATTCTTGACAGGCATCTTCCGGACGGGTACTCTGCCGAGCCAGATGTTGCCTTTGGCCCTGCCAACACTTCCGCTTCGGCCTCAGCCTCGGCCACCAATTTCAACGATGAATCACAAGGGGAACCTGTAGAGTCATCGCTTTTGCTACAAGGCGGTGACATGCACCGCGACATGTTCAAGATCAAAGCTCGCGCCCATTCTCTCCGCCGTGCCAATACCTTTTCCCACCAGTCCACTCCCCGCCTATCGGCCGCCGATGAATTGAGCCATTCCGAGCAGCGCGAGCCCGGCGGCTTCCGACGATACCACCTCCAGCGACGTGCCCGCCAAAGACGAATGAGTGGCTATACGATCGTAGCCAAGAACTTTGTCGATTTCCTCGACCTATACGGGAGCTTTGCCGGCGAAGACCTCGAAGATACCGATAGCGAAGACGAATCTGCCATTGACGATCGGGAAGACGGTGATGTTGAACAACCACCCGAGCTCAGACCGTTGCTTGGCCGAAAGAGGAGCTCTAGAAAACTGCGTAAGACGGGCGACGCTACAACTACTAAGACATTCTTCACTCTTCTCAAGGCCTTTATCGGTACCGGGATTATGTTCTTGCCCAAGGCATTCCGCAATGGCGGCATTCTCTTCTCATCAATCACCCTGATCTTTCTTTCGCTGGTCAATTGTGGATGCTTCCGTCTTCTGCTAGACTGTCGTCAGATTTACGGAGGTGGTTACGGAGAGCTCGGTGAAGCCATTGTTGGCCCACGATTCCGAAGCTTGATTCTCGCATCAATTGCCATCTCTCAGCTTGGCTTTGTTTGCGCTGGTCTCATCTTTACAGCAGAGAATCTCTATGCTTTCCTTGATGCCGTGACCGCCAACCACCGCGAGCTGTTGTTCAATGTCCACACATTGATTGCTCTCCAAATGGTCATTCTTGTTCCTCTGGCACTGATCCGAAACATATCAAAGCTTGGACCAGTTGCATTGCTTGCCGATGTCTTTATCTTGATTGGTATCGTATACATCTGGTACTATGACATTGCGGCGCTTTCGCGGAATGGAATGGACTCTTCGGTCAAGCTGTTCAATCCCAACGACTTTACTTTGACAGTTGGCTCTGCTATTTTCACATTTGAGGGAATTGGACTCATTCTTCCCATTCAGTCAAGCATGAAGAAGCCTGAGCACTTCCCTAACCTTCTCTACTTGGTCATGTTCATCATCACGGTCATCTTTACATCCGTGGGGGCCCTATGCTACGCGACCTTTGGCGAGGATACCAAGATCCAGGTTATCTCCAACTTTCCCCAGGACTCGCCACTCGTCAACGCAGTCCAGTTCCTGTATTCTCTTGCTGTTCTAGCGGGAGATCCCGTTCAGCTGTTCCCGGCGGCTCGTATCATCGAGACATCCATCTTCGGCGAACGGGCAACTGGTAAGAAGAGTGCTGCGATCAAGTGGAAGAAGAATGCGCTCAGAACGTTGATCGTCGGGGTGTGCGTGGGAGTTAGTATTGTCGGTGCTAGTGACTTGGACAAGTTTGTGGCGTTGATTGGAAGTTTTGCGTGCGTTCCCTTGGTCTACATCTACCCGGCGTTCCTGCATTACAAGGGAGCCGCCCAAACGAGCTGGGCCAAGGGTGTGGATATTGTGGTCATGGTGGTTGGAGTCATCGCGATGGCTTACACCACATTGGTTACAGTATACCAGTGGATCGACAGTGCTTAGACGGGGTACGACGCAGAGCCTGTCGATGATGGTGGGGGAAACAATAAACAAGACGGGGAGAAGGCAACTTAAAAAGCGGAAGGTGTTGAGAGTCATTGGTGTGATTTAGAGCGTACTTTATCGTTATTTTCTGTTTACGACATGTTGAATAGCTGACCAAGGCCTTGTCAGAGGTCATTCTAGACGAACGCAGCAAAGCAAAGCAACGCAAAGCAACCGAGATTGATCTGTGGTGGTTTAGTTCAGCCTGTTACCGCATTCTTTCACTCATGGTTTACTCAAATTATTGGCAGAGCGTATAATTGAGACAGCGTTTACAACATTTTCTCGATGGTTCGTTCACAAATAAGACACATTGACGACACCTGACTTTGTATAAGTTATATGTTGTTGTAACAGTTGATGCATCTACAGGACAGAATGCTGATGCTTGACGCTAATGATCCCTGTTGCAGCACGTTGAGAGGGGACATTGGTAGATGCTTAGTTATGTTCCTGGCTCTTTAACTGTTGGTCATTGGTTTGTATCCATCTTAAGGTATGGCGTTAACTTGATGATCATATCAAGATTTGGAATAACCCAGGGGATAGTTGACGTAGGGATGGCCAGAGGCATCATTGATGATGGACCGGCCATAACATCTGGCCGACATGACTGTGTAAGTTGATCAATGTCGTAGACTTTGAGTAATTGTAATTGATTTGAGAGACAAAGCAAAAGCAAAGACAACTACCATAGTAGTTGTCTCGGCATACCCCACCCCGAGGCGGCCGAGTGAGTGAGGCGTACGCAATCCCACGGGATGCCTCTTTTTGTCAATGTCTCATGATGTCTTTTTCTGTGGCAGGCCACCTGATCATCTCAGGGATCAATACTTGATGGATGAGGTTACATTGGTGGCCTGAGACTCAATTGGCCTTTGATTGTTAAAGATTGACGTGAGGACCTATGGAGAAACCTGGGGAACGGGGAATGATGCGGAGAAGACCCCACCAAGAATACATCATCGCCATGATTTAGAGTTGCTGTCACTTTCCATTGTGATTCTGGGTGGAAAAGCTCATTTCCTTGCTACTTCTGCCTCTGGGTTGAAGCCAAGAAAGAGGGGGGAAGTGGCTGGCGTCGATCGTAGCTCGGATAGGACCTGAGTTAACTGTGAAGGGAAATCCGAGACCCTAGTCGTTTTCTGGGGTCGAAAGCTTGACCTTGGGTTCTCCTTCTTTCTACCTGCCAAACTGAGAGCACCCCCTCAGAAGTGCGTAGTTACAGTATTGTTTGGTCTGACTGACTGACTCCCTCCCTCGTGACGAGGGGAACGCCATCATGTCTCAATTCAATTCGCGAGGGGAAGCTCAAGCTCGCTCGTGGCTGGCTCATGACCTTGGGCTTTCCTACAAAAGGACGCCGAGCTGCCACTTTGTGTAATATAAAAGGGAGAGATTATGGATATCTGAAGCATCACGAGCTTTGCAACTGCTTTCGTCATCATCATCATCATCATCACCATCACCATCACCATCATCATCATCATCATGAACAAGTTCACTCCCATCCTGAGATCACTCCCTCGCCAGCCTCTGCCTAGACAAACCCTACTACCTCTCAGGGCAGCTCGAAGCGCTCCTGTAGCTATTCGCGCCTTTCACAACACCAGCTCCCGATCCAGTGCAGCTCTCGGCCAGCCTCATCTGCTGCCCGAGTTTAGTCTCAAGGACAAAGTCATTGTCGTCTCTGGCGGTGCGCGAGGTCTAGGTCTAGTTCAGATTGAGGCCCTCCTCGAGGCTGGCGCTACAGGTTAGAAATAGTGACCAGACAGAGGCTGCAAACTAGTTGCCAATCAATTACTGACAACTCGCCAGTTCACGCTGTCGACAGACTCCCCTCGCCAGCTGAAGACCCCCAATCAGCATTCTCCCGAGTCTCCAAACGCGCGGGCGAACTTGGTACTTCGCTACACTACCACCAAGTCGATGTAAGAGATGTTCCCGACCTCAATCGCATCTTTGAGAAAATCGCCGACGGCGCTGGTCGCCTCGATGGCCTCATCGCCGCCGCTGGAATCAACCATGAGACCCCGGCGATCGATTACACGGCGGCTGAGGCTGAGCGCATGATGAGCATCAACTTCACCGGATGCTTCATGACAGCCCAAGCGGCTGCGCGACAGATGATCCGTCTCAAGCAGCCCGGAAGCATCCTCATGATTGCCAGCATGAGCGCAGCAATTGCCAACAAGGGCATGATCGCGCCGTCAGTACCAGCCGACCAAATACTCTTCAGCTGCTAACAACACCTTGACCAGCGTATACAACCCCTCCAAGGCCGCCGTCGTGCAGCTCGCCCGCAATCTCGCCATGGAATGGGGCGAGCATGGCATCCGTGTCAACACCCTTTCTCCCGGCTACATCCTCACCCAAATGCTCGAGAACCTCTTCAACCAATACCCCGATCGTCGCGCCAAGTGGCCCACGGAGAACATGTTGGGTCGTCTGAGCACCCCGGACGAATACCGCGGCGCTGCTGTCTTTCTTCTGAGCGACGCAAGTAGCTTCATGACTGGGGCCGATCTCCGCATGGATGGTGGTCACGCTGCTTGGTGAAGCCTGATGATAATTACCTAATCAGCGCATGGATATCTTTCGATGGGGATTTTATGTCGTCGTAATAAATTCGTGTACTGTACAATCATCCCTACCTAGCTAGGACTCGTCACATGCGAAAATGTGTTTTCCCGACCAAGCCTGCCCAACAACCCCGGCTGTATCCTTAATCTTGCCTCAATATCCTTGTCGGGAAAACCTCGATCGCGCAACTTCATGGCGTCTACCATGGTCCTCATGTCGAGGAACCGACGGCCCTGACGGCCCATGTTTGCAAAGTCCTCCTCTGCCTGGTCCTGTAGTCGCTCTCGGGCGCTGAGCGCAATCAGGGTCGTATTGCTTCGACTCGGGGGGAAGCTAGGGCCTGAGGGAGCTGAAGGCCCGAAGGGCTGCGCGGCAGTAGACGAGGGAGAGTATGTAGGGTTCGAGTCGGCAATGCCCATCTGATGTAGACGGCGCGAGAAGTCGCCGGTTGGGAAATCGGGGTCCATGGCATCGGCGCGGACAGCTACAAGCTCGAGTCAGCGGGCGCCATAAGTCAGTTGAGTCTGCCTACCGTCGTCTTTGACGCTATCGCCTAGAGTCCTTGACTGAGGTTTGGGTGCCGTTGCTTGGGGCACTGCAGCTCCGGGAGCTCGAGTTGGGTACTTTCGAGCTGCACCCTTGGCGACTTTGGATGATGAACCGCCCATTGTGAGTGACAAGGTAATTAAACAAGAAGCCTAATAGACTAGTACACGCGAATTGAGGTCGACAAAAACGTCAATTCAAGTCAAATACAAAAGTGGCGACAGATATCCCCGGTTATCATGTCGGTGCGCAATTCTTCCGTAATCATCGCGACTTGATTCGGCAGCCACCACAATTCCCCAACCTGTAACCTACCTACCTAGACTAGATTAGATACCGACTTTCATATTTGCGACCCAGCATCGAAACAATTCAACATCATGACCAAAAATGGTTCTCGTTCGAGAACACAGGTATCTTCCATTCGCAACCCAAGCCAAAGATAATGCCGAAGCTTTCCAGATTCCACAACTAATCATTCCTCCCAACAAGTATAGATCTGCTCGTGTGAGCCAAAAGGAAACAAAACAAAGCCAGCTAGGCATCCTGACACTCTATGCAAACAACTCACTCAGTCACGTTCGTCTCCGCAACTCCCTGTGTTCAATACAAAAAGAGGAGCACCACTCAGTACCACATAGGATTGCAACCAGGCTTGAGACCAGGATGTACCGGGTTGACCTCGTCCTCGGACTTGGGCTTCTGGCCAAGTTTCTGGTTAAACTGCCAGCCACGAGGCTCACTGAAAGTCCACTCGGGGTGGATCATATTGCCCTTGTCGTCTACCATCCAGACTAGAGCCCCGTTGCTGAACGAGACGGGCTTGCCTGTAAGCCAAGATCCATCTTCTGGTTGCACATAGCCTCCAGTCATGAGATGGCGCCAGAAAGGCTGGCCATCTGGTCCAGTCTCACGCTGAGCAATCTTGATGAGCTTCCCGGTTGCTCTGTGCATATCGCACAGGTATTCTCCAATCTCATAGGGCCCCGAAATACCGACGCAAGCCAGGTGCCGGGCCATGTCGACATGGAAAGGAATACATGCGTCTGGGTTGAGGAGATCAGATGCTGGTGGCGGGGGAGGTGTGGTAGCAGCCAAGGCTGGATTGAACAAGGGGATGGGGTCCCTACTACCAAAGTTTTGGGGGTTCCTGTAGGACGAAGGCAAGCCGTTTGTCTCGTTTGGCTTGTTGGGGCAATTGCGGCCATTGTCGACCAAGTTGTCACCAACTACGATGGGGTTGTTTGCGCTGCTGCCGTCCTGCTTCCTGGAACGCCTTGGTTGCTTAGGAGCCTGCTTGGGCAGATGAGCGATCTTGGCGGCCCGTGGAATAGAATCACTCTGAGTTGCGGGAGGGCTGTATTCGTTCTGCCTGAAGCTCCTGGGCTGGGCGAAGGCGAACCGGTTTACTCCAGAACGCTCGTCCCGGTTCTGGTAACTAGCCAGAGCGTCGGGTGAGAGAATATAGTTCGGCTTGCGACATTGCTCCTCGACAACAGGAGCTCGAGGTACTTGTGGGAGCGCTACGAGATCGTAGATCGGGCGCTCGTTTATCTGTTGACGAACAGTGGGACGAGCCACCACGGTGGTGTTGTCAAATCTGGAGGAACTACGACCATGGGGTCTGTCGGGATAAAGGTAATTCGTCATGATGGTGTCTTTACACTTGTTCGATGTTCCTTCTTTGCGCTCTCGTCAGTCTCTGATCTTATCGTATCTCTACCATAGCAAGAGGGGGCAGGCATACTCTAAGGAACATTGCCGCCTGTGGCTTCGTCCAAGGGTGGGGTGACGACAATCATAGGGATGTTCTGTTTCTCTCAACCATCAGTAGGTGTTCATGAGCCCAAGAACGCCAGGTATGTCGCACCACAGGGGGTCGAGGCGTCAGTTGAGGCTCGTCTGAGAGCGGATCAGGAGACTCGAGCGCGAGTCGACTCGCAAGGTCTGCCTTGGTCTTGATTTGGGACGATTTTCCCGGTGGGCGAGTCACCTTGGACTTTGTAGCTGACGTGGTGCTCATCTTGTCGCCGCCTGAGGTAAAAAAAAAAGAAAAGAAGTGTAGTTGCAGTTGCAGATGCAAGATGGATTAAAGTTGATTGATGTTGATGCTGATGCTGAGTTTAGGCATCCACGGCAAGAAGACTACCTAATTAATCAAAACACGGCACGGGCCATATCTTGCTTTGTTTTGGTTTGGTTTGTCGAAAGAGTAAGTGATAGGTAGACGAGTTGCAGGTGCCCGCCAGCTGCCAAACCCAAGATATCGAAACACTCAATGACATCACTGGTCACCAGCTAAATAGGTACCTAGATAGTCAGCTTGTGGTCGAATGAGTGTTGGCCTTGCTATAATTAAACTACCCACCTAAAGAATTAATATAGACTCTTCTGTTTGTGTTGTTGGTCTTTGACGGCACAAGGCTCTCGCCACTCCCTCGATACTAAATACCCAGTATTTACTCTGCAGACCTTGTGTTTTTGGGGTGTCTGCCAGACTCTTTATCTTGCAAATATAACTTAATCTTGTAAAAGAAGCTTTCTGCTGCCTGCACTTCCGGGGGCAATGCAATGCATGCAATTCTCTTCCAGGCAAATGGCAAGTGTACACAAGGCTCATGCAACTAAGTTTCACGCTTGATCATGTTTACTTTAGCTTTTTTCTTCTCTTACTTGTTGAAGTTCTGGTGTTTCAAGTGAATCTACAGACTCGCGGGCGGTCGTATAGTAACAAGATACTTTGTTGTCCTGAATCACATGATACACATCTATGGAGTCGTTTGTCAAAGCTCAGATATAAGCTCAGACCCTTTGGCATCATTTGATCGTATCGCAGAACAAGTTTTAACAGTCGCTTATAAAGTAATTCTCTCATTAGATTTATGTACTTTCCTCCAACTCATACAATCAATCAATGCCTCTTCTAGTCACCGCCCACATATTCCTTTTCCGGATGCTCCACTACTACATCAGCTGACTCTTTCATCCCAGCATCATACACTTAGAACCTAGACCGTTATGTTGATTTCCCACCAACACGTATCTCAAGCAGCAAATGCTGCTAATACTGTCGCAGAGTTTGTCGCTCACGAGCAAGTCCGCAGTCTCGCGGATCTACGCAGTGCCCTCTTCGGATCTTCGAGTTCTGTGGGCGTTGTTGTTTTATGTGCCTCAGCAGTACTTTCAACTGCTGAGACTGTCGTGTCAACAGTGACAAAGTTAACCGAGATAACTGGTATGGTTACGAAGCCCTATCATTAGACAGACTAACTCCAAGCCAGAGGATGAATCCATCGTTCTCGTTCTCTGTGGTGGGATTGGCCACTCGACACAGCTGATGCACGATGCCGTAGCCCAACATCCAAAGTACAATCGTATCGCTGGACAAATCCGTGGGCAGCCAGAAGCTCGTATTCTACAAGCCATTGCGCAAGAATTCTTCAATCTCCATGTTCAAAACAAAGCCCAGAAACGTCATCTCACCATACTGATTGAGGATACCTCGACAAACTGTGCCCTCAACGCCGTAAACACAAGAGGGCTTCTTGATGCCCATGGATACAAGTCGCCACAGTCCATCGTGGTTGCTCAAGACCCTACCATGTGTCGACGCACAGTTGCTGCCTTTGAGCAAGTCTACGCGGACAAGATGGATAAAGCTCCCTTGCTTACTAGCTGGCCGACCTTCCTACCCAAGGTGGCACCCAAAGAGTCTATATCTGCGGAACAGCCCGGCACTTTGACTTCATGTTTGCGTTTCGATAATCTTGAATGGCGTCATGTTCACAAAGATGGCCTGTGGAGTATGGATCGCTTCATATCTCTGCTTGTAGGGGAGATCCCACGGATGAGGGATGATGAGAATGGGTATGGTCCACGGGGCAAGGGCTCTATTGCACATGTGGATGTACCAGACAATGTAGAAGATGCCTGGAGGACACTTTGTCAACTGGTCGGTCAGAGCGGGAGGTAAAGCCACCCTGGTTTATATAATGCCATGGCACATGGTGCGTATTGGAAAATGGCCATATATGGTGGCTTGATATGCGAGCTCCAAGTATATAACTCGAAATGAGTGGGATATTCCACCCATGAAAGCAGTCAAGAAGTGAGAGCATGACAAGCACCAATAGGTCTAGAGTAGCAACGTCGTTCGTCCTCAGAGGCTAAGCAAAGACACGCAGGGACTGAGAAACCAATCACTTCAATAATCAAGTAATTGTTGAATGGCTGTGATGATCAACATGTATGGAAATTGCTATAGTTGATAATGCTGTGCTATATAGACTTGGAGAGTAATCCTACCAAGCAACAATTAGTGCCCTTGTAGCTCAGTGGTAGAGCGTTGCACTTGTAATGCAAAGGTCCATAGTTCAATCCTGTGCGGGGGCATTCTTTTTGCCCCTTTTGATAATTGTCCGTCGGCAAGACGTGCAGCAGCATCTTGGTCCTCAATTGTTTGCGCCGCTTCTGTCCAGATGCCTCTATAGCTCAGTGGTACGAGCGTCGCACTTGTAATGCGAAGGTCCATAGTTCAATCCTGTGTGGAGGCATGTGTCCTTTTTTTGCTTCTCTTCCTTCCAACAAACAGGCTGTAGGGATTTCTATCCTTCTTGGTATGCGATCAAATGTTGAAGAGTACATACATGCCGTTGCCACCCATTCGCAGCATGATTGCATCCGTGTTAGGGGAAAGGGGAACAAAGGCTTCGGCACAATACGGACAATAGAGGAGGTATGGAAGCATGAAACGTGGGTATCATTAAGTAAGTATTGAGGGTGCGCGAGCAAGTTCCTCGAATGAAGATAGAGATTGACCGACTCCAGGCCGATCATGTCCTCCGTCGTTTATTTGGCGGACCGCCTTTTGTCTTCTTCCCCTTGCTCCTAACTGCAGGTGTAGGCGCTTCCTCCTCCTCTTCGACCTCAACCTCAACCTCCTCCACCTCGTCGGAACCGCCAATCGAGATCACATCGTCCTCGGCGCTTTCGCCCTCGCTCGTGCCATCGACAGTGGCTCCAAACGACGGCTTTCTTGACCGTGCATCCTCTGTGTCGCTACCGAATCCTTCGAACTCTGATTCATCGTCAGATCCGTCCGAGCCCTCCTCCGCGGCCTTCTCAATGGCAGCATCAGCTTCTTGTTGCAGCTGCGCCTCAGCAGAAGCATCCTCGTCTTCAACTGTCTCTTCTTGCTTTCGCTTGCGAGGCATCTCGCCAAGTCTACCTTCACGGTTGCCAACCTTGTCGGCTTCACCTTCAGTCTTTGGTGCAGGCGTAAACCAAGGAATCTTGCCACGCATGAAATCATTGAGAATCATCTTGGCCACACCGTCCAGATCAGGCTCACCTCCACGGAGAAGACGGCCAGCCTTTCGGGCCAAGAGCTCAAGAAATTCCGTCGAGTTTGTCCACCCCTTGAGCTCGTAGGTCTTCTCCATGTGGTGTTGCTTGACACGGTTCAGGAGAGGCTGGATGTACTGCTCTGGGTGTTCAACCTTCTCGACACGCACCACTCCTCGCAAAACCAGATCGGTAGGGGAGTCGGTGCTTGAGGGAGGAACGATACCAGGGCAGTCAATCAGGTAGATGCGCTTCATCAAGCTGACATATTGCCAGACTTTGGTCTCTCCGGGAATAGGAGCGACATTGCAAACCTTCTTCTTCAGAAGTGTGTTGATAATAGAGGACTTTCCTGTGTTGGGGCCACCAATCAATCCAACAGAGATTTGTTTTCGGTCAGAGTGTAGTGATGAGAATTGACGAAGGAGTTGAATCAACGAACCCTTCCCGAAGGAGTTGGTAATGCTCGCATGGAATGCAAGAGTGGGATACTCTTTGGAGAGCGCTCGAACCCATCCAGCCTGTGTCGAGTTAGCCTTCGAACCTGACATATACAGCATGCGTGTATAAGAATAAATAATGTTTGTGTCATAACTAAGAAACCTGCAATCGATGCCCCGTAGTTGGATAATGGCATAGGCAGGCTTCAACTCAATCGAACACTAGGCCTATCTCATGACGGTAACCAAAACGGCACACATCAGCCAGCAACATAACGTTGCTGACAGTCGAGATTGGCGTTTAATCTCCCAATGTTATAACAGACAGGTCCCATGGTACATAAAGGAACAAATCCTGACAAAGAACATTGGGGTATAGTAATGGGAAAAGGGAGAGTAACAGACGAAAAAGACAAACTTACTGCTACACTGGTGGGAACCAGATCACACTTGTTCAAAACAAAGATCAAGTGCTTGTGAGGGGCCTCCTCCTTGAGGTACTTCTCAATGCTTAAACACCTTGTTCCGACAGGATCTCGGGCGTCAAGCACGTGAATAACCACATCCGAAGAGTCGATGACCTTGTAGAGTTCGTTCCAGATTCTCTTACTTTGACCCTTGTCAAAAACAGGCTCGATGGCCATGGTGAGTGGCTTGTCATCGTCACCAAGAGTCTCTGGGTCTCCGGAAGCACCACTTAGAAGCTTCTGCTGCTCCAGTCTTTCGCGGTAGGTATCCATACTCTTCTCGGTATCGCCGGCAAGGTCATCTAGTGAGCTGACACCAAGCTTGACTCTCTTCCTTTGCGCCTTGGGACCGAAGACCTCGGCGAAAGGTGATGTCTCAACAGTCATCTTGGCCTTGTGCTGCTTGATCCCATTCTCGGTGTCCTTTCCATCTCTGATAAGGCTCATGGGCAGCTTGTTGGACTTGAGAAGAACCTGGTAGGGGTCACTGGCCTTCTCTTCCATGGCGTCACGGAAAGCCTTGAGGGTATCTTGGGAGACGACTCGAGTGTTGGTAAACCACTTGCGGTTCGGCTCGATCCGGGCGTTGGGGATGTCTCTGGACTGGTATGAGGCAGCCTTTACGATCTCTCCCTCAGCATTCCTCTGCGCCTTGCCCTCCTTGTACATGTTGAGGTGCTTGACCTTCTTCGCATCGCTGTCGCATTGCGGTCAGCCTCGAATGGCAGCGACAGCATTGAGAGCAGTGTACTTACCGATAGAAGTTCTCGCCCTTGGTTCGAACATTTCCAAGGCCATCGCCAGTTTTACCCTGGCGCTCACGCCGGGTGGCCTCCTTCTTTCCAGTACCCATGGCGAAAAAGTTGGTCGAGGATACTGGCGACGAGGTAGGCAAAGAGGGAAGAAGTTGGGTGGTCCAGAAATTTATTCCTCCAGAACTTTTTTTCTTAGCAGTAAAAAAAGAGCCCCACTAACTTCCCGCGGTGGTTGGCGGCGGGGCCACTTCCAGGGGTCATGCACCGGACCAAGATAATCCGACGTCGATTTGATCCGACGTCGAATTTCTCAGTCTGGCTCTCTTTGCAGAATCGGCCTTGACGACGGGTTACGACGTCAATTGCGATCCCAGGACGAGCCTTTTCAGCGCTTGATACAGCGCCTGCTCCTCTCATAATGTCAATAAACCTCACAACTTCATGCCCGAGGGCCGCTGCTCGTCAGCTCTTCGCGGCCTCGAGAGCCTTTTCGACATCGGCTGCTGCTCTCCAGCAAGTCCCTCCCGAGTCTCCCTCTTATATCCGCCTCCCCACACCACCTCAGTCTGAGGAGAAGAAGGTTCCCCGCGTTAGGGGTCACCTTCCTATCCCTCGTGAGATCTTTCCCCGTATCGAGGGCGACCGTAAGGTTCAAGCCGACTACATCAGGCAGACTGCTCCTAAGCCAGCCAATGCACGACCACCCAAGAACAAGACCCAGGAATGGAAGCAAAAAATGGCCAACTCTCGTCGTCAGAACCTGGAGGTGGGTTTGAAAGAGCTCTGGGTGCGAAGGAACCGCCGTGATGCTATTCAGAACGAGCGTGTGAGCCGCAAGTTCAACGAAAACCACCAAGCTGTCAAGGCTCCTGAGCGAGAAGACGACCGCCTCACCCGCAGCACTGTGCTCGCCTCTGTACTGGACACCAAGACATACCCTGACCCTCAACGCCGGATTCTAGCCGGCAAAGCCCGACAAAAAACCAAGCTCATCCAAGACTCCAAGCGTGAGGCCCGCCGCGACGCGCTAATGGAGCTTTATATCAACGCTTCCAATTTCATCGTCTCCGAGAACGAGTTGAAGGAAGAAATCGACAACGTCTTTGCCGAGGACTTCTTCAAGAAGCAGGGACATACACATGGCCTCTACGGCAGCGCAGAAAACACCTGGGATATCTGGGGCAAGCCGACATCCATCTCCAGTATGTTGGAGACTACGACAGGAACATCCAACAAGATCATGGACTTTTACGAGTCCGAGTATGACCGCTCCGTCAAGCGACAGAAGAGAATTGCCGAGGAGTTTACTGGTGGAAAGATGGAGTAAAGTCTGCCTGCTGGCTTGTAAAACATTATGTACCTCATGTATTACTGTAACCATGACAAATATCACATCTTCAAGCGACCACTTAAACTTATCGATTAGCAAGAATGTTTGTGGGGAAACCGGTGTGTTTCTATGTATCTCAATTACTTGTAGTGAAAATCCGACAAAACACCCCATATAAAGAAAAGTAAGGATTCTGCCCATGCCCAAACGCCGAGAATGGTTTGCAAAAATTTGAGAATACGATACCCATGCATAACATCACTATGAGCAGCGATGCCCAGCCCGCTACCAACAAGGTCTAATATCGTTCAGACAGCTCGATACTACTCTATGATGGTCTATCGCCTCTCGACAAGCAAGATGTGCATAGCGGCATATGACAAGACGATGAAGACCGCGGCAAAGATACCCAAGTTCCTGATGTCGGCCCACATGGCGTTGTTGTTGAAGCCGAACGAGCTCAGGATGGCCGCACCTGGAACAGTGATATCGAGACCGTACTTGCTGTCGACAAGGGTAAGTTGAAGTACCTCATTGACAATAAGCGACTCGAATCCATAATGGAAGATTGACAGCGTCTGAAGCCAAAGCGCGCCCTTGGGAGTGGCATCGTGGTTGAGGAGGAAACCGGCAAAAAGGAGACTGAACAACATGACCAAACTGCCGATCAGATTGGCGACACCACCGTCCTTGCACACAATTCCGATGAACAGACACACGGCAGCGGCGGCCATGTTGAACAGCACAAGTACTAAGATGAAGTTGAAGAAATGCGTTGAATCAGGCACCAGTCCAGTCATCGGGTAGATGATGGAGCCCATTAGGATCGGAGGGACAATTCTCAGAGGGATGATGTCGAAAAGTACCTTGGCCGCAAAGTAGGTAGCTGGCGCATAGTAACCATTTGCCCGTTCGCGGACGAAAAGAAGACGTTCGGTAGCGAAAACATTGAGACTTGTAAGGGTGCTGAAGCCGAATAGCGCGAGCAAGAAGAAGAAAAGACCAAGTCGGTTCTGGAAGCCAGGAATGTCATCGGTAAGACCATAGAAGAGATAGCCCGAGAAAACAGCAAGTACGATAGCAATGGCGAAGTGAGTGAGCATCAGCATGGGGTTGCGGTACAGGTTCTTCCATGTCCTCTGGGACAGAATGATGAACTGTCGCAGGTAGCCAACACGAGCATATCCCTTTCCAACAGCACTGACGTAGACATTTGGCCCCTCTGCAGTGTAGCCGTTTGAATTGGGGCCATTGGCGTTCTCTGCCGTCTGTATCGCTTGCTGGATCTCATCGTGGGTCGAGCGGGCGATCTGAGAATGAATAAAGGACCGTGTCATGATGTCCAAGTCAGTTCCGGTGGCAGCCGCTGGGGGGAGGTCATGGGGATCTTCAAGAAGAGGCGCAGTGAGAGAGTCACCAGGGTTTTGCTGGAGTCGGTAAGCACCATTGTCTTCGCCTCCAGCATCTGACGAGGCCGCAGTCTCGATTGCCTTTCTGCGAGTAAAGAGCTCCCGCTCCTGACGAACCTTGACTGAGTCTCTGCGGCGATTCTGAGGTCGACTCGAGCTAGCATCATCATCTCCAGAAGTAGTGCCTGAGATGCTTGCAACAGACTTGATCGCACGAGTGCTGCTAGGACCAACACTGTTGTTATCGAGGCCAACAGTACCGTCATCGACAGACTGGGTGCTGCCCGCGTGCATGGTAAGATCGACAAGGTAATCTGCAATGTTGAATCCAGGGGGGCATTCGTAACCGATCTCATCAAAGTAAGACTGGCATTGGTTGAAAGGACCGGAATAGACGGTTCGTCCCTGTGCCAATAATACCAGCCTGTCAAACAGAGCCACAATGTTAGATCGAGGTTGGTGAATCGTGAAGATGACGGTTCGCTTGTAGGTCTTGGCCAAGGTCACAAGACATTCGATAACGTTGTAAGCGTTGTACGCATCAAGGCCACTGGTGGGTTCATCAAGGAATAGGATCGAAGGGCTGGTGACCAGTTCACAAGCAATTCCAACACGTCTCTTCTCACCACCTGAAATGCCACGTCCCTTGCCTTCTTCGGAACCAATCAGAGAATCGCGAATGTGGTGGATTCCGAGCTCCTTCTCAACCTCCACTACACGTTGCTCCTTGGCGGCGCGGCCCATATCGCGGGGAAGTCTGAGCAGGGCGCTGTTAAGAATCGTCTCGTGAACGGTAAGTGTCGGAAGCATAGTATCCTCCTGGTCGACAAATCCAACAACATTCTTGTAATCGTTATCGTTCACCTTCTCGCCGTTGACGTAGAAGTTGCCGTGAACTTGTCCGCGCTTGTTCTTTCGAGCCAAGATATCAAGAAATGTCGTCTTGCCAGCTCCAGAAGCACCCATGATGGCGGTAACCTCTCCTGGTTTGCAGATACCCCGGATTCCAGTAAGAATTTGCTTGCCGTTGAGAGTGTATGCGACGTCGTCGAAGTAAAGCGATGCAGGCTTATGGTCAGTCATCAATTTGGTGCTTTCGTCATCCGAATCCTCCAGACGGATGGCGCCATAGTTCAACTTGCGTCTTGACAGGTACCATGTCAAAACAATGACGGCAACCAAAAACAGCGAGCAACCTGCAATCACACCAGCGATAAGAGGCGTGTTAATCTTCTTTACAGGTCGCTTGTACCCTGGAACCTCTGTATGGTAAAGGCACTCGCCGGCTCGGCAGCTGAGAAAGATGCTAGAATCGCCGATCAATGCAAGAATGAGAGCGTCCATCTCGGGTTCCTTGAATGCGCAATCATGTGTACCACCGTTCTTCTGCGTGCATTCGAAACGTCCTGGACCTTGGATAGATTGGTCAAGGAAGTCCGTGAGGTCAATGGAACCATCCTTTCCACAAAGCATCCGATCAGGAATACAGCTACAGCTGATTTTGTTGCATTTGTAGGACGTGGTGTTCTTTGATTCTTGCCAATCGGCGCTCGAGTCGCATTCGGAGAGGTGGCAATAGAACGACTCGACGGCATCGACCCAAACTACAGGAGCGGTTAGCAGAGTGAAGAATGGAATTTGAAGTCCAACACACATTGAAAGTCGCAGGTCTTGTCGTCTTGCTTGCAGGTGAATGTGACCTCAGGACGCTGCTTGCCAAGCAGGGTTGTAATCTTCTCGTTTGTAACATCGCAGATTTGGTAGTTGTGGTTGACGACCTCGCCGTTCTGGTAGCATACTCCACCTTCGCCTGTTTCCATCAAAGCATTACAGGCTTTGTTATCAGAACAGACGTTGCAGTTGATTCCTTCCCAGCCCTCGTCGCATTCGCAAGATGAACCAGAACGCATTGGACGATCTCTTCCCCTAGCGAGGGAACCGCACACTAACAGGACAGTCAGCCAAATTATTCTTTCTATGACGATAGCGGGAAGACACCGTACATGGTTCGAGACAGTCATCGCCACCAAATCCCTCAGGACAGTCGCATTTTCCGTTGAATTCATTACAGCCGGCGTACTGAGCGCATGTGTGAGCTGGCAGCAGGCAATTGAAGCTGTGGGGTTATCAGTACGGATAATTTCAGGTCGCGGGATATGAATCGCCATTGACTTACCATGGAGGACATCCATCAGGACGATCACCCATGAGGGCCAGCTGTGCCCGGAGCTGATCGGCCTGCGAATAGCTCAAGTTCTGAGATGCCATGGCGAGACCGGGCCAGACAGCCACAGCCCCCAAGAGGAGACTCCTCAGTGTCAAAGGAGCCATAACTGCGGCGATATGATACGATGCAGTTTGGTAACAGAGCAATGTTGATGGCAGGTGTTGGCGGTCGGTCGTTCCAGGAATACGTTTAGCGAGCGCGCCTAGGATAAGCTGTTTGGCCGAGGAGTGGCGCCCCGCGTTCCATTTAGGCACCGGAAGCTGTCCTCCTTGCAACCAGCCTCTCTTTCATCCAGGGGCTGAACCTTACTGGTTGGCACTGCCACAAAATATGGGTCCCATGACTCGATATGGAGACGCCCGCCTTTCCTAAAAGCACAAGCTATGAGATCTCGTCTCTGTGATCATGATCATGACCTTTCAAGACGGTATCGTCCAATGACAGTGACATATACACCCACGGATTGTGAGGCTTACACTCCGAGGTCCATTATATTGAGCCGCAACGAAAAACCATCTTATCATGAGTGTGCTTGAGGCGACCACGCGGAATTGTTTCAGATACACGTTTGACGTCATCCAATCCGGGGGCGATTAGGCTTGAGATAACTTCGGGTGTCCGCATGATGCTCATAATCACTCACTGATGACAGCTTGATTCACCAGGAACAACCTTTAGCCCGCAAATGAGAGCTCGATTACTATATCCATTCTATTTCCCATTCAATCACCATTAAGGACATATTAAGCTTACCTTGTAATATCAATGTTGCTGTTTATATTTACCCTAGACTATTCCCACAAATGATACCATTTTCTCATTTATCCTAAATCACATACCCTATGCAAGAAGCTGAAAGGCTGTTGAATTTGAAACAGGATGCTGCAGCGTGCCTGCAGGGTGCAATATGCTTGTGGTCATGCAGCCTCGCAATAAATAGGTGCTTCCCAAAGCTTCGGGGTTGGGGACTTGTATAGGCTAACTACTATGATGAGTAAACCAACCGGTAATACATGATAGAGACCCCTCGGGTTGGCATGTCCTCAAAGCAAACAGGCAATTGAGGCTGTGATGGACAATTGGTGGTGAAAACTAAATTAGAGCTTGATCCCCAGACTCACTACCCTGTCGAACCAATACGACTAAGACAGCCAAGCTTTATGGGGAAGCAACCGTCAAATAACTTCTCCAGATGTGAGATTTGCTGAATAATGAACCATTGCTACAGTAGCAGGTAGAGACAGATGCAGCTTTGGAGCCAGACTATGGCTCAAGCTGAAAGTGACCCAGTTCCGACTGCTCAATATCGCTAGGCTGGTTCAAGATATCGCCAACTGACACATCAAGGGGCGTCAAAGGGCGTATCAATGTGGGTCTTCTCTCCAACTCACTACGTATATCAACCAAGACATAAAAAGGCCTCTTACATTCGTAGTCTGACCAGCCTAAACCGCACACAACATACAACTACCAGTATACTCCGAAACAATGGTTCGTATCACGCCATTCGCTGTTGAGCAATGGATGGATGAGTATGAGACGACCCCCGGTGTTCTCAACATTGCCGAGACGTGCGCTGCGTCAGTTTCCATAGACGACCTGATCGGCATGTGTAAAGACCTAGAAGCCCCAGGTCCTATCGATACGAGCCTCAAACTCACCTATGGTCCTATCCCCGGGTCCCGTACATTGAGAGAGCGAATAGCGGCCCAGTGCAGCAATGAAGATACCCAACTTGCTGCCGAGAATGTTGTTGTTACCCAAGGCGCCATTGGAGCCAATTTCTTGACCCTCTATACCCTGCTAGGGCCCGACGACCATGTCGTCTGCGTCTATCCAACATACCAGCAATTATATGACGTTCCTCGCAGCATTGGTGCTGAAGTTACGCTGTGGAGGCTGCGGGAAGAAGAGGGCTTTGTGCCCAATGTTGATGAGTTACCAAACCTGATCCAGGAGAACACCAAGATGAGAACAAAGGAAGATTCAGGAGGCAGATGCTCACAGTAGCTGCTAGATGATCATCATTAACAACCCCAACAACCCCACCGGTGCACTCATCCCGAACAGTGTCCTAAAGCGCATTGCTCAATTTGCAGAGGAGAAAGGGATTATCCTATTCTCAGATGAGGTTTATCGTCCGCTCTTCCATGGCGGCGCCTCTAGTCAAATCGAAGTGCCGCAACCAGTTACGACGCTAGGATATGAGAAGGCGGTTGTAACAGGCTCAATGTCCAAGGGCTATGCATTGGCCGGTATTCGGGTTGGATGGATCGCCAGCAAGGATAAGTCCATTATTTCAGCCATCATGTCGGCACGAGACTACACCACCATCAGCATTTCTCAAATAGATGACGGAATCGCGAGGTACGCCTTGTCGCCGGCAGTTCTGCCTTCCTTGGTTGATCGCAACATGGCTCTGGCGAGAACCAATGCGAGATTACTTAAGGAGTTTATTGAACGTTACGAGTTTGTGTGCTCTTGGGTTGAGCCTAGGGCTGGTACGACGGCCTTTATTCAGTTCAGCAAGAATGGGCAGCCGATAAACGATGTCGATTTCTGCCTGGATCTGTTGAACAAAAACAACGTATTGTTCGTGGCAGGATCGAAATGTTTTGGTGGTGGTCAAGATTTCAAGGGTTACGTGCGAATTGGCTATGTGTGCGAGACGGGCGTGCTGGTTGAGGGATTGAAGAGATTGGGCGCTTATATCGAGGCCAACTTATCATAGATGCACTGCAAAAGGGACCAATTTCCGCATTCCCATCAACCATCAACACAGAAAGCCCATTCATGCTGCACGGATCAGCGGCATAAAGGCCCCCTTGGCGAGGCGTCGTCAGCTAATAATAATAATGGCCGGAAAGTGGATGAAGCCAAGTGCTGACAGAAGACCAGGGTCTGTGGCGTCATTCCACCATCTAACTCGATATTTATCGTTGCCCGTTTATGCACGTAGGTAGTAGAAACTCAATTGATCAGCCAGGTACGAGCATACGGGCAGTCTGGTAGTGCCTTAGAGAGTGTTGTTGATCATCCCTTGGCGGTCTCACCTGAAGGCTGCAAGTTCCTTTTTAAGAGTCTCGTAATTCGTGTCCGGTAATAACCAGTGCGACCAAGACTTGACGGGCGGATCCATTACAGTAGGAAGAAGCACATTGAGAACTACTGTAGATTTAATACCGAGTGATACGAGGCACACTCGGACTCTGATAATGCCGTTGGCTTCCGGTCGTGAGTGATTGGATGTACCAAGAGAATTCTAACAGCGGGCTTCGTAAGCTTGCGGCTACTAACTAGCGCCCGCCCCAGCTAAGGCAAAAATCCAATGCTTGGACAGAAAACGCGAGACGCAACTGGCTGTGAGGTCGCATCAGCCACTCCCAAGTTTTATGTCTTGCATTGGCTTGGCTGACGACTCCCTCCTCCTCCTCCTCCTCCTCAACGCTCAGTCTCGCGGCCATCGCCCTTTCTTTTTGTATTTGTATCTGTATTTCTAACTACTAATTGCAGGGGTCGACAAGACATCTTGGCATAGTGCACCTTGATGTAGCTAGGGCCCAGTGCCTACCAAGCTGGGAAAGTCCCGAATCGACTCTCGTCGCTCGTTACCAAGCAAGACGTTGCTTGCGTGGCCCCCGTGCCGTTTCTCCCACTTTTGCCCATCCCATCTCCTGTCAATCAATACCCTCGCTGTCGATTGTTATCCTGATTCGTCCCTTACTGTATTTGTATCCTTGTTCTTTTCTACATTGTCCATAGTTCCCCTCATTTCAGCACTTTCATGCTCCACCGCGGCGGTCCTATCTCTGGGTCTTTTACCCTGTCTTTCTTTAGCTGGTCCTGGTGTTTCTCGAGACATGCTGCTGTGTCCTAGTGCAACTAACTGCTAAGCGCCTTTCTGCACGTCCTTGCAACCTAACACCTACAATTCATTCATTCACCTTTACTTTACACCCTTCAACAGTTCAGAAAACAGAAAAACAGAAATCCTTATTGCGACTGTGCCGTCATATATCGACTGGTTGGCTTCGCGCCCATTCACCCTACCTATGGAGGAGGGTGGCGTTACGCTATTTGATGCTATTCCTAAGCTCTTGTTTCTTCAGCCCTCGCGTGCTCGCCGCCAGCGGCTGCAATGAAGTCGTGGCTCGTGGGTGCTTCGCTGGTTTCAATATGGGGCCTTGTGCAAGGCCAAACCATCCAGTGGAACATCGAAGGTCGTCATTCTCGCCCACACCTGGCTCGTCGCACCAAAACAACATATGAAGAGATCATTAGCAACGATAGATCTGCGGGTGGTTACTTTACGCAAGTTTCTCTCGGCAGTCCACCCCAGAATATCACCCTGCAGCTCGATACTGGGAGTAGCGATGTTTGGGTTCCCTGGGCCTGTGCCGATGTTTGCAAAACCGACGATGACAACGACCGCGGATGCGCTTTCGGAAGCTGTAAGTTCTCACTTTCTGACCAAGGTACTGACGCTTCGGTCACTGATACTCCATGCTAGTCGACCCTGACAAGTCAAAATCTTTCAAGCACCTTGCATCTGGCATGTTCGGCATCACGTTTGAGGACGATAGCTACGTGAAGGGTGATTATTTTGAGGATCATTTTGAATTGGACGGCGCCGTCATCAACAACCTAACCATGGGTCTGGGTATCAGGACTAACATCTCCTACGGCTTAATCGGTGTAGGATATGCCAAGAATGAGGCCTCAGGCGGCACCTCCGATGTCATCTATCCAAATCTCCCCGTCGCAATGTATCAAGGAGGCTATATCAACACAATTGCCTACAGTGTATGGCTCAACGACCTGGACGCCAAAGCCGGTAGCATCTTGTTCGGGGGCGTGGACACAGCAAAGTACGTCGGGGAAATGCAGCGAATCGATGTTCTAAAGATGGACGGCCACTACTATCACTTCGTCGTGGCCTTCACTTCGCTGGTCGCCGCTAGCCCCAGCGGCAGCGACATCCTCACCTCGGAATACTTCCCTATCAAAGTCGTGCTCGATGCTGGAACCACACTCACCTACCTTCCCCAGGATCTGACGCATCAGATATGGGAAGAGGTCGGTGCTATCTGGTCACCTTACTATCAAGCTGCTGTACTACCTTGTTCGTACGGCAGACACCATGGTAACTTTACCTTTGGATTTGCTGGCCCCGATGGCCCCCGCATCACTGTCGCCATGGATGAGCTGGTCCTCACCCTGACCAGCACTAAGCCCAGTATGCCAACATTTGATTCCGGCGAATACAAGGGTGAAACGATTTGTGTCTTTGGCATACAGAACGAGACGAGTGATGTGTCCCTCCTTGGCAACACCTTTCTCCGATCCGCTTATGTCGTTTACGATTTGGTGAATAACGAGATTGGGCTTGCTGCCACTGACTTCAATTCTACCCAGAGCAAGCGAGTTGCATTCGAGAGTTATGGAGCCGCTATCCCATCTGCGACGGAAGCACGCAACCAGCACCAGGCGACTGAAAAGCCGACAGAAACTGGCCATGACTTCACTGCTGCTGACGGATTTCAAGAGTCGGATTCGGACGACTCGGACAACGCGGCATCTTCCTTGACACCTTCAGGAACCCCCTTAGCACTGTTTGTTGCAACATTGAGCTTTATGCTACTTGGTGGGGGGATATTCTCGAATAATCTCCCATGACATTATGCCCGGAGTAATGGCTGCATCCTTTGGAGTTGATTAAGTGAGGCCAGGTTCATGAGGGTGGCGTTGATCAAGGGTTGAGTTGACATGAGCTGATTTTGGCGTTTTACGGCCGGACGGAGCGGTTGGTTGGTTATGAGGGTTACACAAAGGGCGCAATGGGTCATGAGATTATATAAATGATACCAGTATCAGATGGGGAAACAGGCTTAAGGAAAAGGCTTTTTATGAATCAAGTTGTATTATATTGAACGCTTCAATCGGGCTCCGTCGTGTTGTCTTGAAATAATGATACATGCTGCTGGCTTCTCGAGTTCGAGTCGTAGGGCCGGCCGTTGGGCTAGGGGGAGTTAAACATTAAACGCTGAGCGAATCAGAGATGCGCATGCACGTGCTGACAAGACGCCTCCTGCTAATCCCGACCCAAGAAAAAAAGTTTCCAATGGGCCGCCGATCGTTAGCAACTTCTTTGCTGAAGTCCAAGATTGCAACATGAATGCAACAAGGGCTGCCAGATGGCTCAATTGCCGTCTGCTATTCGGCACCCAGCAGCCAAGCTGTGGTGGCCATCAATTTGCTGTACCAGCTGCTGTGCCCGCCTGGGAGAGCCGACGAGCCTTCAGCCAGACCAAGCGTGCATACAGCGTTGCGCAAGAGGCGTGAGACTCAAACGACCCCTTCCCGGCCGCAAAGCACCTTACTGATACGGTGAACCAGTCTCAAGAAGGCTCAAGAGGATGCTGCTAGCTTGACGCCCGAATATGTTGCTGCCAACATGTCTGCCGAGGAGGCCCAGCGCCTCTCTCGAGTGCGCAACATCGGTATTGCTGTATGATCATGACACCGTCGCCACGCCTCCTCTTCTGCTAACAGAAACCCAACAGGCGCATATCGACAGTGGAAAGACAACCGTCAGTGAACGAGTCCTGTTCTACACCGGCCGAATCAATTCGATCCACGAGGTTCGAGGCAAGGATTCCGTCGGCGCCAAGATGGACTCTATGGAACTCGAAAGGGAAAAAGGCATCACCATCCAGTCTGCGGCCACCTTCGCCGACTGGAAGAAAACGGAAAACGGCAAAGAGCACACCTACCACTTCAACCTGATTGATACACCCGGTCACATCGATTTCACCATCGAGGTCGAGCGAGCTCTGCGAGTCCTCGACGGCGCTGTCATGATTCTGTGCGCTGTCTCTGGCGTCCAGTCTCAGACCATCACCGTCGACCGTCAAATGAAGCGTTATAATGTCCCCCGAATATCCTTCGTCAACAAGATGGACCGAATGGGTGCCAATCCCTGGAAGGCTGTCGAACAGATCAACACTAAGCTCAAGATTCCCGCCGCCGCCATCCAGATTCCTATCGGTGCTGAGGATGAGTTCCAGGGCGTTGTCGATCTGATCAACATGCAGGCTATGTACTTTGAGGGTCCCCGTGGTATCAAGGTTCGCGTCTCCGACCAAATTCCTGGTCCTCTTCAGGAGCTTGCCAAGGAGAAGCGTCAGGCTCTAGTTGAGAAGCTCGCCGATGTCGATGATGAGATTGCCGAGCTGTATCTCGAGGAGCAGGAACCTTCCAACGCCCAGATCAAAGCTGCTATCCGCCGTGCCACTATCGCCCGAACTTTTACCCCTGTCATGATGGGCTCTGCCCTTGCCGATAAGGGCATCCAGCCCATGCTCGACGCCGTCTGCGACTACCTGCCCAACCCCTCTGAGATTGAGAACATTGGTCTGGACAAGTCCAAGGGCGAGAAGACAGTCAAGCTGGTTCCCTACGACTCGCTCCCCTTTGTCGGTCTTGCTTTCAAGCTTGAGGAGAACAACTACGGCCAGCTCACCTACATCCGAGTCTACCAGGGCAAGCTTAACAAGGGTACTTACTTATTCAACTCCCGAACTGACAAGAAGGTCCGAATTCCCCGTATCGTCCGCATGCACTCCAACGAGATGGAGGATGTCTCTGAGGTCGGTGCTGGTGAGATTTGCGCTGTCTTCGGTGTCGACTGTGCTTCTGGTGATACCTTTACTGATGGTGGTCTTCCCTACACCATGTCTTCCATGTTCGTTCCCGACGCTGTCATGTCGCTCTCGATCAAGCCCAAGCGAACTGGCGATGCCGACAACTTCAGTAAGGCCATGAACCGATTCCAGCGCGAGGACCCTACTTTCCGTGTCCACGTCGACCCTGAGAGTGAAGAGACCATCATTTCCGGTATGGGTGAACTGCATCTTGAGGTCTACGTCGAGCGTCTCCGACGTGAGTACAAGACCGACTGTGTCACTGGCCAGCCCCGTGTTGCCTACCGAGAGACTATTGCCCGACGAGCCGACTACGACTATCTGCTGAAGCGACAGAGTGGTGGTCCTGGTGACTTTGCCCGTGTTGCTGGTTGGATTGAGCCTAACGACAAGCCCGATGAGAACCACTACGAGAGCCAGGTTGTCGGAGGTCACATTCCTGACAAGTTCCTCTCCGCTTGTGCCAAGGGTTTCGAGGCTGTCTGTGAGAAGGGTCCTCTTCTGGGCCACAAGGTTATTGGTGCCAAGATGATTGTCAACGATGGTGCTACCCACGTTACTGATTCTTCCGATTACGCCTTCAACTTGGCCACCCAGATGGCTTTCAAGAAGGCCTTCAGCGATGCTGGTGGTCAAGTTCTCGAGCCTCTTATGAAGACGACCATTACTGCTCCCAACGAGTTCCAGGGTAACATTCTTATGCTCATGAACAAGCGTAACGCTACCATCCACGATACCGACATTGGCAGCGAGGATTTCACACTTATTTGCGACTGCAGTCTGAACGCCATGTTTGGCTTCAGTTCCCAGCTCCGAGCCGCTACTCAGGGCAAGGGCGAGTTCAGCATGGAGTTCAGCCACTACGCCCCTGCTCCTCCCCATCTTCAGTATGTGTTTATGCCACTTTATTAGATCGCAATTGCTAACTATTTTGTAGGAAGGAGTTGGTTGCCAAGTACCAGGCTGAGCTTGAGGCTAAGCGAACCAAATAAACTCATTAATGGAGTTGAATGAAGTCGTGGCCAGGCACATCTGCGATGTCACGGCCAAGGCACAGCATCTGCTGTGCCACATTGTACAATACATATGAATGGGTGTATGATTTTGCAATATATGTCATACCGAGACAGCTCCCCCCATATGGGGTATAGAAGATGTCTGCGACGCATTTAAACGAAGATTAGAGTCTGGACAGGGATATCCGCCACAGAAGGTGGTTAGAAAAGATGGGTAGATAACCTGCATAGAATATTCAATCCTCTCTAGATTATGTTTTAATTGTTTATTGATGCAAAACTTCAAGCTTATCCAATCACCAGCCGTACTAAGACATGGCAGTACAGCAACAGACGTTTGAACTAGCTACCAACTTTTGAGACATTTCTACAGACGTCGGAGAATGTCAGCGACAACCTCCTCAGTGGTGGCCCTACCACCCAGGTCGGGGCTCAGCAGCTTGCCATCCTCGAGGTTACCGTCAACAGCAGCGTAGATCTTGGCAGCGGCCTCCTCCTCGTTGAGGAACTCGAGCATCAGAGCGGTGGATCGGAGAGTAGCAATGGGGTTGGCGATGTTCTGGCCCATGATGTCAGGAGCACTGCCGTGGCAAGGCTCACCGATAGCAAAGCCCTCACCGACGTTGGCACTGGGGACGAGACCCAAGCTGCCGACAAGAGCAGCAGCACCGTCGGAGAGAATGTCACCGTACAGGTTGGGAGCAACAATGACGTCGTAGTCCTCGGGCTGGCGGAAGAGCTTGTAGACCATGGAGTCAACAATCTGCTCCTCGACAGAGACGGAGGAGAACTTGGGGTCGGCAAGGGCCTTCTTGGAGGTGGCGCGGAAGAGACCGTCGGTCTGGGACAGGACGTTGGACTTGTGGGTGATGGTGACGAGAGGAGACTTGTGGATGCTGGAGGCGCCGGCATCGCGGATCTTCTGGCGGCGCAGAGCAATGTCGCCGGCCATGGAAGCGATGCGGAAAGAAGCCTTCTCCGAGATGCGCTTGATGGCCTCGGCAACCTTGCCCTCAGGAGTGTCGTGGGTCTGCTCCTGCTTGACGTAGAGATCCTCGGTGTTCTCGCGCACAATGACCATGTCGATGGGCTTGGGAGCCGTCATGACAGTCTTGACGGGACGGACGTTGGCATAGAGGTCGAGCTTCTTGCGCAGAGCGACAATGGGGGACGAGTAGCCCTTGACGGCCTGGGTGGGAGAGCTCACGGCTCCAAAGAGGGCGCCATCGCACTCGTTCTTGAGCACCTCGACGGTCTTGTCGGGGAGGGCAGCGCCGGTCTGCTCAAAGGTCTCAAAGCCGGCCTTGAGATGGACAAAGTCGAACTTGAGGCCGAGGGAGGCGGGGAGAGCTTCGAGGATGCGGCGGCCGGCAGGGATGACCTCCTTGCCGATGCCGTCACCGGGGATGAGACCTGAGAGAGAGAGCAATGTTAGCTTGGGATTGTCTGCGTCAGTGAGACCGCATTGTACCAATTCTGAGGGTGCGGAAGGACATGATGGGCGCAATTGGAGTTGAGAAGAAGGACAAGTTCTGCCGTCCGAGGACCGGAGATGGCTAAGAAAATCGACGCCGTGAATTTTTTGGCATCGGGTAAAAAGTGGCCTGCCCTGCTGTGCGAATGGCGCCGAGAGGGTTCAAGGCCAAGTTACAGCAATGAATGCTACGACGACGATAAACTACGCAAACTTTATATTCATGGTGGTAACTGAGAGTGAGGATAATGTTGCTTCGTATTTTGGATCGATCTCTATCTTTTTAAATCATATGTGAAGCATTTAGCCAAGGTATACTTGGAACCTCTTGCTGCCGTGTAAGTCGATCTTATCTTATCAATGACTCTCAGCCGAATATCGGTCCGCTACAACGACTCACAGAGTACAAGATCTAGGACCACTTCTCTTACGATTTGAAGGTAACAATGATCCAATGATAGCATTTTTGACAGTCGACGGTCGCTGATGCCACTCAACGCGTAGACGAGAGCTCGACCCGAAGACGATCACTAGATGTGGGGTACATAATGAGACACAGCTTGTCTCCACACAAGCTCATGCGATGGATATGGCTACCTACCTAGGTACAGTATGGATATGATTGCTGCTGCACCTGGCCAACAGGGTCAAGCCAATGCCAGACCCAGAGCTTCTAGATGTTTGCAAAGAAGGTCGCTCGGACAATAGCAGCTGCGGGCCTGCCGAAGGAACAACAAGAGAGCCGAGATATCGGGGAGCAAGTGGAGGGCATGGGTTGCATGTATTGGATAGAAAAGGGGTAATTAAATAGGCGATAGTCTGTTGCTAGCTTCCGGTTGGACCGTCTCTTGTCGAGTTGATCTTGTGTCATTTCGAATGGTTCGGCAGCATCTCATCGCATCGCGAGCCCTACTCTGTTCTGCTGTTTTACAGCACGGGAAGTGAAGCTGTGAGGATATGTATATGGTTGGCACGTGTAAACTACCTACGCGCATAACAATCCTTCTGCCACCAAGCTACTACTCTAATACCTAGCTACCTAGCTTCCGTCTTGTTTCAACTTGTCAAGCATGGCTTGAGAGTTGCTGGGCCGCCATGATGCGTGGGCATTTCAACATCCTCATGATTGTAATTTACCTGTCCTCGGCTAAGCCTGAAGTACCCTCATTTCGACTGGATCCCTGCTCCATGACCGAGAGTCCGTCGCATACCTGGGTCGATACGCAGACACAAAGTTAAATGTCACCGAGCAACCTCTTGAGATTAATGATAGTTGCTGGGTGAGAGCACTGTTGCTCGTGGAATGGGTTAGCTGGTTGCCCAGCTGTCGAGCTGTTACACAGCTGCCTTGGGGGTAGACTAGTCTGTAGATGATGAGGTGCCTTACACCAACACCCGTCCCATCCTGTGATCTTTGACCCCTATTCTGCAACAACCCAGACAGCCAGCCAGCGCAAACAGGAGCATGGATACACCCACTCTCAAGTATCCCACACGTGCTGAAACGCCTGTCGTGGTACCTCGCTAACCCAGCTCCAGTCGGTACACCCTCGCCCCTGTCTGGCCCGACGGCTCGCCCCTCAGTCCACTAACGGCCTGTGCCTTGTGCCTGGCCGCCCTGACCTTAGCTGGGCTGTCTGATGTACCTCTGGTCTCCTTGTGCGACGCCGCTCATAACCAGCCAGACAGCGCAGCACCTCTTCCCATCCTTTATTCCCATCCCATCACATCCCATCACATCGCACTCCGACTTCAAAACCTGCTGAACCACACCTCCCCGTCACAGACCTCGAGGTCTCCCGACCGAACCTGCATCTTTCTCAGCCTGCCTCTGCCTCGTCTTGAGAGCCCTCAGCAATCATGAGTCAGGTTAAGAACCTACGTGCCATGTTCGAGAACAAAGGCGATACGAGCCCGCCTGAGAGAGGCCGATCCTCTGGCGCCTCTACTCCCGTCCAAGGTACGAACGACATTCTTGCGATATCAGGAAACGAGCTTGTAAACATTGGCCATTTAGAGTTGAAAAGCCATCGAAAGCTTGCTCTAGGTGGCCTTGCCCTTCCACCTGCCCCGGAACTGTACACGCTAGCTCTCCCAACGTCATTCATACCGTGTCCTTCTTTCACATTCCCCCTTCAACCCCTTGCTGATCAAAACCTGTTTTCTCTCTCCACAGGCACAAACGGAAACGGAAACGAGTCACCTCGACCACTCTCTAAAGTGAGGACCAACTTCGTCGCAATTGAAAAGGACGGAAGAATAGGCCTTCGAAGAGACCCTAGCCACGAATCTAGCGTCTCCCGTCGTCGACTAAGCATGGAAACCGACGCAGAATCCGTCTCAACCGTCCCCGACAAGCCCTCTGCATCTCTCGAGGATGTAGCCAAAGGAAGCAAGCCTTTCTTTCAAGAGGCTATTCCCGAATCGCCTCGCCAGCCCCTTGATTCACCCAAGACACCCACGGACCAAATTGGTGCTGTCACTGATGAGCCAAGCGTCAATCCCGACAAGCAAATTGACAAGGAGGAGCCATCTCCCTCATTGTTACCCGCAGAACCAGCTCTAGCTTTGTCGCCGAAAGAAACAAAGCCTACAACACCTCCTCCAGTCGTCAATGGCAAGCCCAAGGCCCAAACCGCCAAGGAGCCAGCTCCCGCAACATCCGCAACATCTGCAAAGGCCCCTGCCCCAAAGAAGACGACCACTACTCGACCGGCCGCCAGCTCGACAAGACCAACCACCACTAAACCCCCAGCAAAGTCCGCTCCTGCTCCCAAACCTTCCACGAGTACCACCCACAAGCCTGAACCCAAACCAACCACCAAGGCTCCTGCGACAGCAAAGAAGGAAACAAGACCAGCGTCTCGCGCCACCGCTACGGCTACTCGGCCCACGGCTGCCAGTACCAGCAAGAAACCTCAGCCATTGAAGCCCACAACCAGCGATGCTGGTTTCGTGAAACCTAAGCCCAAATCTCCCACGAAGCCTGTGCAGCTCCCCCCTTCTCTTATGGCCCCAACTGCAGCCTCTGGGGCCAGGACAGGCCGTTCTGTTCGACCTTCAGCCAGCTCGCAGAACCTCAACGTTCCTGCACGTCCCTCTAGTAGAGCCAGCGCGACAGCGCCAGGTGCCACTGCCGGGAAAACAGTCAAGCGTCAACCTTCCAACATCGGTCGCGCAAGACCAAGCTTGGGCCCCCCTCCCAAAAAGGCCGCTGACCCTTCCCAACCCAAGAAGGAAGCCCATGTCGATGAAGGCTTCTTGGCTCGCATGATGCGACCAACACAGGCTTCATCGTCCAAGACCGCCGAGAAGGCGCCCACCACCCCACCAAGGAAGACGGCGAAGCGACCCTCGTCTTCAGGCACCGAGCACAGCACCAAGGCCCCGGGAAGCGCAAAGAAACCCGTCAGGAAACCAGCTGAGCCAAAGACGCCTGCCAGCTCAGTTGCCTCCGAAGACATTCACACAGTTGATGCCGCTGAGGAGCATGTTCCTAAGCCTGCCAAGTCAGAAACCTCTGAAGCACCTGTTGAAACGACTGAGGAGCCCGCAACCACCAGCGCTACGGAGAGTTTGAAGAAGTCCGAATCGGAGATTGGTGCTGTCGAGGAGGTTCCTGAGGAAGTTGCGGAGCCTGCTCAACAGGAGGCGGAGGAAAGCAAAATCCAGGGCATCCCCGAGGAGTCAGTTCAGGAGACGAAGCAGGATGAGGTCAGGCCTGTGACCCCCGAGTCCCCTAAGAGCGAGACACAGCCTATCGAGGTTTCCGAGGCTGACAAGATTGAGAATGGTTCTCAGAAATCTGCTGCGAGTGAGCCTGAGGCCTCGGCCCCTGAGCTTGAAAAGCAAACTGAGAATGCTGATATTGTCCCTCTGGTTGAGGAGGACTCTGCTCAACCTCCTGCTGTAGTAGAGCAGACACAGCAAGCTCAGGTTGCTGAGCCAGAATTGGAGACCAAGGAAGAGGTGGTACCTCTTTTAGAGGAGGATTCTAAGCCCGTCGTTGAGACAGAGACTTCTGAGAAACAGCCTGCCGAGACCGAAACAATAACCAAGAATGATACCAAGGAAGACAACAAGCCTAATGACACGGTTGAAGAGGAGGATACCACAGGGCAGGATCTCAGCGAGAAGAAGTAGGGAAAGGGAAGCGTTACCAAGACGGACTAAGCTAAAGGATAGATTTTGGGGGGGGAGATACAAGACTGCTGATTTTATGCGCTGGGCCGAAGGAGATGTACTTGGAGCTGTTGTATAGATACCTGTTTAAGCGAAGGCGAATGGTGATTTTTACCGCATACCTACTAAAAGAACACACGCGAGTAATACAGCGGAGCAACAAAATATTTGTAATGCGACAGATAGTTTCCATGCTAAGATTGATTTTTGATACAAAGTCGTCCTTGCCAGAACATACATTTAGGTAATCTAGTTGTACAACAAAAGCCTTCGTGTTTATTTCTATCACGAAAGCCATAATAACCCCCCTTGAAGTATTCATGCTCATGACACCCGGCACACCAACAAGCCACCCTGTTTCTTGTCAAGTGCTTCCCTCGCTTCTAATATGCCTTTCGATGTCGACACAAACAGACACTCGCCGAGGTTCAGGCCCGGCACAACGCCACCGCTCACCTTTGTCGGGAACCCCCTCGTGAGCCTGGCGATCTCCTTGATATTGGCGGTCATGAGCCGCTTCGGGGTGCTGATGGCGTTGGCCTTTCCGAGGACGGGCTTTCCCTCCCAGTACTTAAGGCCGAGCCACAGGCGCATCTTTGCGACGTTTGCGCTTGTGACGAGCTCGGGCGGCTCCGAGACCATCTGTTCGAGGGTGGGCGGCGTCGGCCCGGAGCGGTAGACGGTTGAGAAGAAGCCGGAGCGGTGCATGGCGAGGGCGAGCTGCAGGTTGTATTTGCAGTTCTTGACGGATGTTATGCCCAGCCGGGCTTTGGAGGCGTTCTGGAGGTGCGAACACATGTTCGCGATGTTCTGGATGCTTGGCATGGTGAGCGGTTTCGGTTTCGGTTCGAGTGAGGATGAGCTCGTCCGTGTGTATGAATTGGTATTTTGGATCTGATCATGGCAATTCTCGTTAGCATGCCTTCTTGGCAACTCTTATCACGAGGGTGTCGGACTGAGTACTACTGGGCCTACCTTCACGTATCCGTAACCGACCAGATTTTTCCAGAGGTAAAACCGCCAATCAATCCAAGATTTGAACTTCCTACCGCCGGTCTCGAGAGTGCAGATCGACGGAATACCGGGCTATATCTCAATGAGGTCGTCCGTGGAGCGTGGTAGATCCGGGGACAGGCCAAAATTTCAGAAACCGCGGGAATATGACTAAGCGTTAAGGTTTCGCTAAGCGCATAAGTCTGGGTTGGTGCATGTAAGAGAGGGCTTCTCAGCCAAACCAACTGTGTAAAGCGTCTCTAAAGCGGAATTGATGGAATTGAATCATTGTAGTAATACAGTATACTGAATTTCTATTCATTGGAGAAAGAGAAGTCTTGGTTCAAAGAAATCTGTGGTGTAGAGGCTTTTCTATTATACAATTTGACCTTCGACCGGTTGCGGTCGACTACACAAGGTTTCTACCTAATTACACAGTATGGAAGGAGGATAATAAGCTACTAGGAGGTACAGATGATATTGTTACATTGTCTCAAGCATCTCTCAGTTGTCGAAGTCCCTTCATAACCACAGTGAGCGATCGTCGATATTTGTACCCGAACACCGCCGCAGTGACAAAGAAAGGACTGGCCAGAAGAGCAAAGAAACCTCGCTCCAATATCTTGCCCTGGGAGTCGCTCTTTTTGATGACATCAAAGTAGCCCTCATTGCTGAAGCTCACTCGAGAATACTTGGTCTGCCAGCCCAGACGAGGGAAGTGTACACTCATGAACTCTTCGAGATACTTTCGCAGCTTATAGCGTTTTGACAGAACAGATGATCGCATTTCGACATAGTTTTGCAGAGCGAGGTCGTTTATTGCATGGGCGTCGGAAGGTCGAACTGTCGAGTACTCAGCTAAGGCGGCTGATCGTTGATATGAGGGTATAGATGAGGATTCGGGCTTGCTGGTGGGATCGTTGGACTCGTGAATCTGGGTGTGCTTGTCCAGAATTGAAAAGAGAATCCGCACATCCTCCATTCCAGCGTTCATGCCCTGGCCATAGAAGGGCACCATGGCGTGCGCCGCGTCGCCGACGATAACGCAAGAGGAACCGTAGTGATACGGCTTGCACTTGAGACTGATAAGCGGTAGGTGAGGGTTGGTGTTGAATGACTCAATCAGCTCGTCGCCTGGTATCAAGTCTGTAACTCCAGGGAACTGACTGTCGAAAAAGGAGGGCACGTTGGCTGGGTTGTTCTCAAGCTCCGAGAAATCCTTGCTTGGCATGAAGAGCGTACATGTAAATGAGCCGTCCTAAGCAAAAGAGTTATCAAGATGTGAAGAAGCAGCCGAGCCGAGATAAGCTTACATCGCTGGGAATGGCAATAAACATAAAATCTTTGCCAGGCCAAATATGCAAGTGGTTAGGTGATATCCGAAACTTGGCCATTGGATCGGATGAGTCGGTCTGAACGGGCTTGAGCTGGAACTCGCACCACAGAGTGTCGATGTACTCTTGCTGGTAGTTCATCCGGGTGAACTTCATAAGATGGTAGCGAACAGCAGAGTGAGCACCATCAGCGCCGATCATTAGATCGAAAGAGACATCAATCTCCCTGGGCCGAGACTCGTTGGATGAGTTTCCGTCTGTCACCTCGAACCAAGCCTTGCAAGCACGATAGTCTGCGCCTGTGAGCTTATGGTTGAAGAACAGCTTGACATTGGGCATAGCGTCTAGAATATCAAGCAATCGCTTGTTCAAGCCCGCTCGATCGATGGCATGGATCGCCTATCTCAGACGCGTCAGCTTCGCATTCAGTGCGATCCTAGAGTTGAGGCAATTATGCATACCCGTCCCTTGACATCGTAGTCCTGTGATTGCTCAAACAGAGATCCGGTTGGGCCTCTACCGTGAATCATGCGCCCTCTCATGGGGATCGTAGTTGACATGACATGATCGAGGAGGCCTGGTTGGCCGGCATGGCGCATAGCATTGATTCCGCGTTCTGAGATGGCGAGGTTGATAGATTTGGTGAAGTTGAGCGGGATAGTACTGGGGTCCCGGAGATCTGGAAGAGTTAGTGGATGCGCTTCGTACCTAGAATAGAATAGGTTCTGATGAAAAGGCCTGCAAATAAATGACTTGAAAAGTCGAAGTAGGTTTCGCGACTTCATATCAGCTTCCCAAAGCCCAATTGAGTCACTTACCCGGTCGCAACTCATAAACCTCAACCTCATGTCCTCTCTGAGCAGCATACAAAGCTGCAAGCGAACCCACGGGACCGGCGCCGACAACGACAATCTTCTGAGGCTTGTCCATTCTGCTCCTGAAGCTTTTCAAGGATGAACGGAGGAGAATAAAGTCCTAAACCGGCGAGACGTTAAAGTCGTCATACGTACTACGTTAAATAACTTAAAGGTGCCTGTCCCAACGACATGGCGCCCCGATAGGGCCGGCTGCGGCTTGTTGCTTTGCATCAAACCGATAATGTAGCGAGCGGCCGGCCGGAAGCGGGACCGACTGCTAGGTAGTTAATCCCGGTACAGTATTGCAGTCTAGAACGCCGTTATCTGCCCACGTCTCCGTTGCGCTGCAAACCCCACTTGCCCAAAACGGTTCCGTTTGCACTAACGCACTAGCACCGTCTGTTAGGCCTGCACTAGCATAAAATGCATAAAGTTGTTCCAGACGCTCTCTCGCTCCGTCCGTCACTGGCCGCTGTTAGTGACTACCCTTATCGAGCCCGGGCTTATCAAGCCGCAGCAAGCCTATGGGGCCGAGTCGATCTTTTGCTCTCTTCTGAAAGTTACACCACCAGAGAGACAACTCCAAGACAACACTATTCGGCGGCACGCGATCGCATTGTCTTGAGCCACTGAACTCTCACTTGTATATAAAACCCCTGATTTTACACAATCTTTCTAAAACCGTTCTATCACATCTTGAGTGCTCTTCATCAACATCAACACCAACACCACCATGACTTCTGACCCCCCCACTAAGAAGAAGTGCATGGGCGCCGACTGCGAGAATGACGCCGGAGCTCTCCAGTGCCCGACTTGCTTGAAGCTTGGCATGAAGGACAGCTACTTTTGCTCCCAAGAATGTTTCAAGAGGAACTGGGTATGTGGTTTCAGCTGGGCGCAACAGTGATCCTCGGCTGACAAGATCGCAGGGCATCCACAAGACGATGCACAAGTCGCAAAGTAATCTCCTCCACCACTTTAAAGCCCCGAAAGCAATCTCACCAGATCCAGCTACCGGTCTCTACAACCCGTTCCCCAATTTTCCGTACTCTGGCACCCTGCGACCCGTCTACCCTCTCTCGCCGCACCGAACTCTTCCTCAGTCGATCCCTCACCCCGTGTGGTGGCAAGACGGCAACCCCAGGTACAGCCGCTCTCTTACCAACCGTAACAAGATCGATATTCTCGACAAGGCGGGCCAAGATGCCATGCGAAAGAGCTGCAAACTTGCGCGAGAGGTCCTCGATATTGCCGCTGCCGCTGCCAAGCCCGGTGTTACGACAGACTATATCGATGAGCTTGTTCACAAGGCGTGTATTGAGCGAAACGTACGTATTGCGCATAATATGAGAATAACTGTGGCTTTCTGGTGTCACGACGCGATCACTAACCTTGGAACAGTCCTACCCATCTCCTCTGAACTACAACAACTTCCCCAAGTCTTGCTGTACATCCGTTAACGAAGTTATCTGTCACGGTATTCCCGATCAACGTGTTCTCGTGGACGGTGATATCCTAAACATCGATGTTTCTCTGTACCACGAAGGATACCACGCCGATTTGAACGAGACATACTACATCGGAGACAAGGCCAAGGCGGATCCCGACACTGTCCGCGTTGTTGAGACAGCCCGACAATGTTTGGAAGAGTCCATCAAGGCTGTGAAGCCTGGCACTCTGATCCGAGAATTCGGTAACATCATCGAGAAGCACGCCAAGAAGAACAACTGCAGTGTTATCCGAACATACTGTGGTCATGGAGTTGGCAAGCTTTTCCACTGCCCTCCCAACGTGCCTCACTACGCCAAGAACAAGACGGTTGGCGAGTGCAAGCCCGGCATGACCTTTACTATTGAACCTATGATTGCCCTGGGCAAGTACCGAGATATTACTTGGCCAGACAACTGGACAAGCACTACCATTGACGGCAAGCTGACGGCTCAGTTTGGTAAGTTGGAATTTAGAGCGCAGTCATGGTGCATAAGTTAACGTGAACCACAGAGCATACCCTTCTCGTCACAGAAGATGGCGTTGAGGTCTTGACGGCGAGACTGGAGGATTCCCCCGGTGGTCCCCTACCGATGCCTGGTGCTGAAAACGGAGAGGCAACAGCATAGATTTGCAGACGAGTTTAAACCAAGATGGAGTCATATGCTTGGGTACATGATGTAGTTATAGGTGAAATGGCTGTGGTGCACTTGGGGACGCATGAGTGACGGTGAGCAGTGAGGCACGAAACCAAAAATGATAGGCGATAAGCATTGAAGCTCGGTCGACGAATTATGGACACGATCTTTGTAGTTTATTAGAGTGGCAGAAGTGACATGGATGCCCAGTGGATATCGATCGATCAGCCTTGTTGTACTGTACTGGCTCTGTTACATCATCATTGTCTATCAGGTCCCCGGATGCAGAGGCAGAACCTAGGTAAGGTAGGTAGGTATCTTTCTGTAGAGTGACGCAAATGGCTCTCGCTGTCAGTTGCAAGATCCTGCACGGCCACATCCGCATAGTCTCTCTTCCCCCCAGCCACATGCGGGCGTCCATCGGCCACGCCATCCGCCGCCGAGGGCGTTCTCCAGCACAGGGGATCGGCTTAAGGTAAGCGCGCAAGGCCCCGTTTACAGGGGGTTTTAGGCGTTGCTGGCTTTCAAAGTGTGCCCTGTGCCCTGCTGTCGAGCCGCTTCCATCATCGGGGCGCCGCTAGTTTTAATCTGGCACATCCAGCCCAGTCGTCCCTCTCCACCTCTACCTCCACCTCCACCAGAACTCACCACTCACTACAGCATCCCCCATTGCCCGCCACCAAGATTTCTTCTCCTCTCTACTACACTCTGTAACAACCAACACTTCTCCGCAAGGCACAACCCATAACCCAAGCTCTGTACTTGCGAAACATCTTCTCCGAGGCTTATCGTCCCTTGCTTGCTTGCTTGCACCGCGCCCACAGCTTGTGATCAGAGCTTGTCAAACAGCTGTCCTCGATCGACATCGTCATCCCAACTCGATCTCCTCACCGTCGCCGCACTCTTTAGCCCAAGATGATGTCCGGAGAAGCTTGGTTGTTTTTGTTGTCGGTGCTCATCAACGCCGTCAACCTCTTTCTGCAGGTCTTCTTTACCATCATGTACAGCGACTTGGAATGGTATGGTTACCGCGGTTCTAGCATGTCAAGCTTTGCGCCCCGATGCGCGTATTTAGGGTGCTTCACAGGATGAAAGCTGATCGACTCAACTACAGTGACTACATTAACCCCATTGATCTCTGCAACCGACTCAACACCTACATCATTCCCGAGGCTGCTGTGCATGGTTTCTTGACCTTCCTCTTCCTCATCAACGGCTACTGGGTGCCTCTTATCCTCAACTTGCCTCTTCTTGGCTGGAACATCAAGAAGTATGGTCTTCACTATTCTCGAGCGACGGCATGAAATTAACAGGGACTAGGATCGTTGACAACACCCACCTGCTTGATGCGACGGAAATTTTCCGCAAGCTTAACGTTCACAAGAAGGTACGCCATAGTGATCTCACCAGATATAAAAGTTGGTTCCTAACTCGAAACAGGAATCCTTCTTCAAGCTTGGTTTCCACCTCATCATGTTCTTCTTCTACCTCTACAGCATGATTGTTGCTCTTATCCGAGACGAGTCCTCCTAAGCGGCTGCCCCTCTCGACTGAGCCGTGACCCGATCATGACCGGCGTTGGGAACTGCCCACGTGGACGAGAACGGGTTGCAATATTTTATACAGCTAGTCGAGCTCGGCTGACACCCAGAGCCGAGTCGATTAGTCACGCGACGAGAAGATATGAACCTGCCACGGCAGCACATAACGAGTGGAAGATGGCATAGACTGATGACGGGTTTAAAGAGGCGGGCTTGGCGTACATATCCTGGTATCATGCCAGCTGGCGCTCTGGTTGATTACTTCATGAAGGTGTGGGTGGCATGTTCGGTTGGAGACCGAGGCACCGCGTTTAGCTGGCCCCAGTTAGCATCCTTCGGTGATGAGCCCGGTGTGATAATTGATTAATGACCGAATAAATAGGTAGCCAGTTTTGATGGATTGGACTAAATACAGGTATCATGCCTAATACCTTGAAACACATTTTTCATGCTCAGTTGACGCACATTCAACTTACGTAGACTTTAACCTTACTTGGGAGATAAAAACCTTGTATCAAAGGTCTATAAAACGCTCACTCCATGAACAGCTAATCTGAGCGTCCAAGCTGCGAAGTCGGTCTCTGGGTAGGTAGGTAGGTAGGTAATGCGATTATGGTCACGTGACCGTCCAGTTTTCGCGACCAGCCTGTCGCGCCTTGGAAGCTTTGGTCCTGCATTGCGACATTCAACACCATCAGCAGCCATCAACATTAATCCATCCATCATGGCGGACTTTGGCGAGTATCCGCCAAATATGGCGCCGCAGGATGCGCTCATTGTCCGAGAACAAGCCGAGCCCGACCACGCTGTGGTGCCTTATTCTGCTGAAGACCTATCGCGTCCAAAGGCTGGCCCGTTGAACCCATTCAAGGACGAAAACAGCGCTTTGAAGCGCAAGAGCGTGCCGACCGGACACGCAGAAGAGACTTTCCTGAGCGAGCATACATTCCGAAGCAAGCACCGCGCTGTGGAGCGACGAGGAGGCCCTGAGAGGGAGTACCAGACGAATGCACAACAGAAAGAAGAGGCTGCGAGGATACGAGCGGGACGAGAAAGCAAAGGCAGCGCGATCGTTGCAGAAGGCCCCGGATCATACGTCGGACCTTGGGCTCGGTACAAGCGACCCGAGTACGAGGTTGTAGGAGAGGATGAGGAACTGGCAAGCGATGAGGAATACGAGATCGTGGAAGAGGAGGAAGAAGTCGTTGAAAGTGGAACAGTGGTCGCGGCACCGACAAAGGCGCTAGAACAACGAAAGGTGGCCGAAGAGATGGGCGACGAGACGACGACATTCCACGGTTCCGCCGAGTACGACTACCAAGGGAGGACATACATGCACGTTCCTCAGGACCTGGACATCGACTTGCGGAAAGACGTGGGCAGCGTTACCAACTATATCCCTAAGAAGCAGATCCACTCATGGAAGAATCACTCCAAGGCCGTTACCGCACTGCGCTTCTTCCCTGGCTCAGGACACTTGCTCTTGTCAGCCAGCGCCGACACCACCGTCAAGATCTTCGACGTGTACCACGAGCGGGAGCTGCTACGGACGTACTCTGGACACTCGAAAGCTCTGTCTGATATTTGCTTCAACACGTCGGGAACTCAGTTCCTGTCTTCTTCTTACGACCGTATGATCAAGCTCTGGGACACAGAGAAGGGCGTTTGTGTGAGCAAATTCACGACGGGCAGCACTCCTCACGTTATCAAGTTCAACCCTGATCCCGAGCATGCAAATGAGTTCCTGGCGGGCATGTCGGATAACAAGATTGTTCAGTTCGATGTCCGCACGCCCAACGAAGTTGTTCAGGAGTACAACCATCATCTGGCAGATATCAACACCATTACTTTTATTGACGAGAACCGTCGCTTCATGACAACGTCTGACGACAAGTCTCTTCGAGCCTGGGAATACAATATCCCTGTCCCCATCAAGTATATCGCAGAGCCTGACATGTACCCCATGACGCGCGCAGCTCCCCACCCAAGCGGCAAGTATGTCGCATATCAGAGCTCCGACAACCAGATCCTCGTGTACGGCACAAACGACAAGTTCCGCCAGAACCGAAAGAAGAGCTACCGCGGCCACAACAATGCCGGTCGGGGCATTGATCTTGACTGCAGCCCCGACGGCCAGTTCCTCGCTTCAGGTGACTCTGGCGGTTATGTGTGCTTCTGGGACTGGAAGACGTGCAAGATGTACCACAAGCTCAAGGCCGGCAACCAGGCTATCACCAACGTCAAGTGGCATCCTCAAGAGACGAGCAAGGTTGTTACGGCGGGTCTAGACGGAGAGATTCGGTACTGGGATTAAGGGGTCTAAGACTACTGGGTGTGGGTTACATGGCATGGCGTTTAGGGTATTAGATGAAAACAGACAAGACACAATACGCTGCAATAGTATTGAGTAATTCTTATGACGAGATTCTTTTTTCTATCTATTTAAAAGTTAAAAACATGGCTAAAATATTAAAGATAAAAGCTTATAGCCTAGGCTGAATCTTAAATTTGCAGACAAGTATCTGTACTGCTAGAGGTATTAGTTCTTTAATAAGTAACAATCACATCCATGGAAAGAAAGCCGAGCAGTCATCAGTTATACTATATCCTATCAACATAGATTGCTTGTGTACTTTGCAATGTTCCCAGACAAGGTCTAGATGAGTTATCTAGGCTAATAGAGCACCAGAGATCCTCGCGGCCCAAGTACCGAGCGGAGTATCCTATGCCCTTGCTAATGCTTCATTTTCCCAGTCACCAGATATCAAGCAACTCGTCCTCTACAAATCCAGGACATGCTCCGCAGCGGCACCGAAAGCCATACCGGTAGAAGAGTTCGGCGGGAGTGCGCCTAGTGCCATACGAGATGGTCAGCTCGTCACCAGCGGGGATAGCGTCCACTCGAACCATCATCTCCAGCACCTCGTCAATATGGTTGTAGCTGTAGTCTACATTTTCCTTGGGGTGGCACGAGTGGTTGAAGCGGGAGGCAGTGGGAAAGAGTCCTGCTTTGTCACCACTACCGGTCGAAAAGCTATCAGCTGTATTAGCACCTGAGCCCAGTCCTTCAACTCTCAACTCTCAACTCACCAGTTGGTCGTCCAAACAGCCTGAAGCCTCGGAGTTTCCGGCTTGCAGGAGCTGCTGGCATGTAGTCCAAGGGCCATCTCACGCAGGGGTTGGCTCAGCTTGTCAAACTCGTTGAAGAGAGTGTTTCCGTGGGCGATAAACAGCGGCCTCTCAACAAGGATACGATCTCCGAACTTGAGATCCCGGACTGCAAAGGCACCCCAGCCCGCGATCTTGGACCGCGTTACAGAGAAGTACTCGTTTCGAAAAATGGTTTCCGTGGCCGAGGTCGGCGTTAAGGGCAAGGGAGCTGGCTCTGGGACGGCATAGTCCAGATATTGGAGAGATTTAAACGACACATGTCGGGGGAGATGTGGTCGGAGAGCGTCTGTTGAACCAAGAGGCTGAGCACCACGGCTCGCAAGGCCGAGGACTGATCTAAGGAGGTAGGTCAATACTCGTGGTCATCTGCTGCAAAACACCATGTCTGTCATACTCGTTGGTCGTGTCTTGGACATCTTCGTCTGTCCAGAAGTCGGAGTCTGAGTCGGAGTCTGAGTCGAAGCCTGGCTCAGAGCCTGAAGTGTCGCCATATTCAGGCTCATCGGGTTGTTGCGCATCGCTGCTGTCCATAGGCATATGTGAGAAGAGATAGCTAGACGAGTGACGTCAAGTGTGGAAGAGAAGAGGAGAAGCGTCTAGAGCTGCTCTGAAAGGAAGTGTGAGGGCGAGGGTGAGGGTGAGGGTGAATCACAGTCTCGTCAAGTGACAATAGTACAAGATTGCTGCCACAAGCCATCCAGCACCTCCTCGGAATCTCATTTCACCATGAGGCCATTACATGACAAATGACATGAAAACAGCCAGCTCTCTGTTGTCCGCTATTTTTGATGGCTACCTAGCCCATGATACATACATCCACGTCTAGACGGTGGAAACAAGACAAACAAGACCAGGAAACCGAAAAACACCGTCCTTGATGATTGATGGTCTAATAACCACATCCCCAACGCCAATAACAATACCGATACCGATAGTGTAACCCCGGATGACTTGATCTTCACTTCTTCTTTGGCCGCAGCGGGCAGCTTGATCCGCACCCCGGGCAGCGCAGATAATCGGGCTTCTGCAGTACGCGCCTGCACTGGCAGACCCAGAGATCCAGGCCCGACTTTGTCGTCAAGCAGTCAAAGGGCGCATGAAGTCCGGTGCTGACCCCGCATTCGATACAGAATCGGCGCAGGACCACTCGCCGGTCCCGAGGTCCGGGGGCCCGGCCCGATACGACACGGCCTTGTGGGTCGAAATAGGCCGTCGCAGCCTGGAGAACGTCAAAGTGCTCCGGGGCCCGCACTCGGAAGCAGATGTAGCATTCTGAGTTTCCAGGTTGGTGTTCCTTTCGCCTCTCGCTGGAACGGTGCTGCGGGAAGTCTTTTGCTGCTCTCATGACAAACTGGAACTTGTCCTGTGTGGTTGCCATCTGCTGAGGATGTACCGTGCTGTGAAAACGCCGGTTCACCATGGAGAGGAAGATGAGCGATTGGTAGTCGAGATAGCGGCAGAGGAGCAGCCGGACCTCGTTTGGGAGACGTTCGAGCGGCGGCGTTTCGGTGCCATGGCAAGGTCTCAGAGGACGGAGTAGACGATTCGACGGGAAGCCCTGGGGAGGAGGATACTTGGGGCCATCGAGTTCGTAGTCGAGTGGATGGCCAACTCGGGGCGGTGAATTCACTATCATTTTGAGGGAGAAGAGAGTGGATGATGCCGACAGTTGTCCGCGGGAGCGATGCGTGCTCTATAAATACAGGTGATAAACTACTTAAGTAGGTAAGGAAGGTAGTACCTAGCCATGGGGGCTTTTTGACTTTGATCCGTCCATCTCATGCATCTCGTCCAAGAAGGAGCAAGCGAGCGAGCAAACAGACGTGATAGGTGGCAAGGATCATGTCGTCGTGCAGGGCTGCATCGTCGCTGTTGCTGTTGGTTGTGGCCTGGGGCAGCACAGCACAGCACGCCTGAATTACGCTCACGGTGGGTGGGCCATGATATGACTACCTAGGTAGGTAGGTAAGGTTTGAATTGTTGTTTTGCTTCTAGACATGAAGGAATTTACTTTGCGTACATGTGTCTTGTAGGTGATGCGTTCTTATATAAGAGGTGCATGCATGAGGCAAATACACCTCGACAATCTGAGAGGCAATTTTCCCTCCCCAGCCCCGACCAACGCCTCTCTGTCATGTGAGTGGGAGGCTCATGTGGGCAGGGGCAGGGCCTCCTATCACAATGTGATACCAAACTGTCGGGTCAATCTAGGCCTTGTTAACCTGCAGCCCAGTCCAACACACCAGCAGAAAAACTAGAGTCGGACAATCCTCCTATGCTGTAGTATGCCTAGTCGTAGGCTCTCTGGTCTCTGGTCTCTGGAATCGTGACTTGGCCTCTCCAGATCTCAATAGCCCCTATCAAGGGACCGATGAGGAGGATCATGGCGCATATCTGTCCAAAGCCCCATTGAGTCTCGCTGTCGCCTTTGAGTTTAACCGGAGGCGGAGGGTCTCCAAATGCTTGGGACTGCCGTTTGAGACGGTACGTGACGGATACAGCAAAGGCCGTCAGGATTATCTGCCCAGCCATCTGAAGCAACACCAAGTATCTCCTCTCCTTGGCGTGAAGATACAAACCGCAGACGACAAAGACGACGCAGTTGAAGACCATCACCACCAAGGTTGCGAAAATAGGAAACCAGGCAGCTTCAACAGGCTGATACTCGCCGTGTTTCCAGACGCAGGCAACTGGCAGCGTCTGGTCTTGCATGCCCTTGGCTCGTACTGCCATGATGATGATGCCGTAGGTGCACGATAGCAACAAGCTGATGGTCATGAAAATATATCGTAGCCATCGAAGCACCACATCGCAGCAGTAGTCCTTCTTGAGGGCCAGCAGTGCCGTGCTGTGCGTCGTGATGGCCAGAAGCGATACCAACCAGATGATGAAGAAGTGATACGGTATGATGATGTTTATCCTAGCCAGCCCAACAACCTGGATAGCGATGCCTGTGAGGATCTGGGAGTCGCTGTATCCCTGGAGCACTTTGCGTCGGATGGTGGCTTTCTTCCCAAGCCCACCACTTACAAGTATCGTGATCGAGAGTATGATGGCGATGAAAGCTGCGATGGTGAAGGACGACAGAAGCTGCCGGGTTTGTTATCAACGAGACTTGGTTTCTCTGGACTGTCGAATTCATACTCACACCTATGCCTGCAATTCCACCGTCAGAGTCTACCGGGGCGTACGGGTGTCGATGGCACTGGGGGGGCCCACGCATGATGAAGATGAATAGGTAGCGACCGAGTCAAGCGCTGAATGGGACAGGATGGGATGTCTACCTACCCTTGGGCAAGAGATGATGAAGTATTTCAGGCTGTTCATTATAATCCTGACTTTAGGACTTGGCTGTAGGCGCCATGTGTTCATGCTGAACAGATAAAGTTGGTTGAGGCGACGTCAGTGAAGCTTTTGACGATGCAGCCGGTTGCGTTATCAAGGTGCAGATTAGTAAAAGCAAATTTACAAGATAAGGACATGATTGCGCGTCCGTCTTGAGGTTTTGAATTTGACTTTTTGCAATGCGATAGTGTTGAATCCAAGCTGAAGAATGGACAACATCATCGCGGCCAGTATACGTATACACTCAGGGCTGAACTGCACATCACAAGCCATCTTTCATGCTGGTAATTTCTGTATTTGTTCTAATCATCTCATCCCATTATCATTGTACTCGTCTATTGAACAACACACTTGGCAGGCAGCCCACATGGCCCCTCCTTGACCTCCTTGACCTCCTGAGGTCCCCTATTCTCCTGCTTAGGAGCAGTTTGGTGTTCAGCCTTGGCGTGCTCGGTGCTCCCCGACACCACAGGCGCAGCCTCGGCTTGGCTGCTGCCATGCAGTCAGCCGGTATACTTGGCGACGGTCAGGTAGAAGTTCTCGCCCTGGATGCGAGCGATCTCGAGCTCCGCATCCGAAGGCTGGCGAGAGCCGTCACCGCCAGCAAAGGTACCGGCACCCCAGGCGCTGCCGCCACGAACCTCGCTGAGGTTGGTCAGCTGGCCAAAGGCCTTGGCGTAACCGAAGGGGACGTAGATGATGCCGTGGTGGGCAAGGGTGGACATGGCGTTGAGAGCAGTCGACTCCTGGCCACCGCCCTGGGAGGCAGTAGAGACGAAGACACCGGCCATCTTGCCCCAGAAGCCTCCAGCGGCCCACTGCTTGCCCGTCTTGTCCCAGAAGGCCTTCCACTGGGCGGGAAAGGTTCCGTAACGGGTGGGGATGCCGAGGAGGAAGGCATCGTAGGACTCGAGGGTGGTAGGGTCCTCGAGGACGGGGATGTCGGAGGGCTTGGGAGGAGCGTGCATCTTGGCGAGGACATCCTCGGGGAGGGTCTCGGGGACCTGGAAGATGTCGGCGGTGCCGCCGGCCTTTTCGATACCGGCCTTCTCAGCCTCGGCCAGCTGCTTGATGTGGCCGTACATGGAGTACTGTGAGGGGTGTTAGTGGACGGTGGTAGCCATGAGAGTGCGGAGTGAACATACGTAGACGATAGCGATCTTGGGAGCCATTGCGAGTGATTAGGTGTTTTATTGGGGTATCAAATGGTATCAAGTAAAAAGATGGAACAAAAGACGAGTAGATGGGCAGAGCAGAGAGTAGTGAGCAGTGAGCAGTGAGCAGTGAGCAGTGAGCATTGAGTGGAAGAGGGGAGCTCGTCTTATAAGGTAGGTAGCTCGGAGCTCCCTGACAAGTCAGGCCTGTCGAAGCTTTCCATGAGGGTCTAGAGTATCCACCGAGCGCTTCATGATATCATTGGCGCAACCCTCCCTTCCGGAATTTACTGTCGTCGCATGCAATGGAAGCCCCTAGAGGTAGGTACCTTGGTTGTCCGAATTCTACGTAGACGGAAGTTTCCTCGAGGTTTATCTGTGTCGTGGCCTTCAACTGCTCAAACTCGACTCGCTCCCCATCATCAAATACCTCGAATCTACATACAATCTTCACCACCTTGCCCAATGCCCAGATCGGACAGACAACCTTACCCCACTCCAGCTTGCTGAGTCAAGGCTGATGTGTGCTTAGCAGAGACAAGTGTGGGGTTTATTAGCTCTCCGCGCGCGGTTATTGCTAACGCTTTACTAAGCCATTGCTATTGCTACTCTAACCTCGTTGCGTCGTCGCATCCGTATCATCCGGAGGCCGAGTTTATTGTTTTTCGCTTCCTGTCTTGCTCAACATCAACACTCACCGACGTCCGACATGATCCATAAGGCATAAGCATCGTCAAAAGCCGTTGTTATTCGCGCCTGTCCACTTGCAGCTCCCCTCCAAACCAGGTACATTGGGTCTCACTTTGAGATACATTTGGTAACTGTCTCGAGTCATCATTAATCGACAGACCAACATTAAGCTGCGTCACATGATAACCTCACTTGACCAGCTGTCACAGACGGTGTCATGGCTTCAAAGACTGCCATTTCCTATACAGCAACTATTTCACACGCCCAATTTCCCATCTCTTCCAGCATCAACATGACACCATCATGATGTGCAAAGTGCTCATCCATCCATCCACATGTATACCGTCTCAGAGGCTGAAACTCACCCAGGCCAACAAGCCAAGCTGCTCTTCATTCATCAAGATCCAACCCAAACCAAACTCCATGCTTTCGTTAAATGACTTGACTGGTACATATAAAGCTCATGCTTTTTCAAACAAACCCAAGACAAAAGAAAAGAAAGACTAAAAGTGTTCATATATATCATCATCGTGGTGGTGACCGTACTTGGTCATCTCGTGGATGTGCGCTCGACGGTTCAATAACAATCTCGGGCAGTGGTGGTATCCTCAAGCTTGGCAGCTGCGGAATGCCACCGGCGCGCTCGGCCGGTCCCATCCCCGGGCTCTGTCGGTCCGTCCCGAGGTCCCGCTCCGTCGTCCGTTGCGTTCTCTGCGATGCAGACCGCTCAGGGCCGGGGTAGTCGGGCGGCGGTTCGTGAGTATGTGTAGATAGGTCATCGTTGAGAGGTATGTCCTCATACTCTGGTGGAGGCATTGCCTCGTCGCCAAGATCTGCTTCCACTAGTTCGGGGCTTGACCCGGCCCTTTCATCTATGCTGGCTGATCGGACAGACGCTCCCCCCGAGCGCGCAGGCGTCAGACTTGAAAAGTCATCATCGTGGCTGGCAGCAGAGCTGCAGCTACGCACTCGCTGGGCCGTCTCCATGCTAGCAGCATCGGAAAGCAGACCTACGCGCTCACTCTCACTGCTGTTGGCCCTGATCCTCGTTCCGTCGTGGCGCGCAACGCCCACGTCTGCGTACGAAACACTTGATACTGATCTCTGTCTGTTTTCCTTGATCTGGTCTACCGTGGTTCGAAGTTCGGAAATCGTGTTATTGTCGTTTGCGGCGCGAGTCTCGGCCCTAATCTGCTCGAGCGTGCGGTAATCGTTTCGAAGCCTTGCCTCACAGCGTCGTTCTCTCCGCTCCTCCCGCTCAGCGAGCGCCTGCCGCCTCGCCAATCTGATCTGATATAATGTTTCCATCTCCTCATTCCGTGCTTCCTCCTCTGCTTCTGCAGTTGGCAAGTCGATGATGACATCTACGCCATCTCGTTCGCCCTCTCGACCCAGAACTTGTTCATTGTGGCTAGCGCTCTGCCGATACGCAGGCAATGTGAGGACGGAACGAACGGAAGTGTTGCGGTCAACGGTTGCGCCGGCGTTGTTGGTGTTGCGATTTTGTTGAGTAGTCGTCGTAGTAGGATCGAGCTGATGCGATTGTCTGCCGCTCTCGCCACCATCTTCGTCGGCCGTCTGTTGGTAGTTTCCTTGCCTCAATCTGCCCGTTATCCGTTCAAGGATGCCTGGCTTCTTTTTGCTATCGGCCGGCTTCTTATTTTGTCGCTTCTTGACTATGATGAACGACACAGCAATTACTGTGATGACACCAACGAGACTAGCAAGAACCTGGACGCGGGGACATGGCTGTTAGCATCGTGGTGGGACTGTTTTTGGTACACAAATAGCTCGACTTAACTCACAATGAAGACGATGGTCCTTGTATTTGAGCTATTAACTGAGTTGTTCGATTGCCGAGATTGAAGTAAGCTGGCGGCAGCATCCCGGCCACGCAGCGTTGGAGCGTTTATATTCATTTCGAGTCTGCCCTCACCATACAAGGAGAAAGAGAAAGCAGAAGCTAACTGCGACTGCGACTGAAATGAAGATGGTACGTGGACAACGGTACTTCGGAGAGGACGGATAGACGACCAAAGGTGCTGCTGCGTCCGATTGGATAGCTTATGTCGGTAGGCCGATACGAGCGACGAGGCGTGAGGTGAGATAAGCCCAATCGTGGACAAATGCGCTTCCCAAGACAAGAGATGCCTAATTGACTGGGGATTGAATAATTGAGAGAGGCAGAAACGCAGCAGATGAGAAATCAAGCTTGGGTGTGCTTTTCTGGACGAGGCCAGGCACAGCACAGCACAGCCGCCGTGTCGCGAGGAGGCGCGAGGTTGGGTGGTAGTAGGTTGGTTCCAGTGCTTGGCTTGGCCCAGGGCTGAGTTGGCGGCTTACAGGGATCTTTCGGGGTCTTGTTCCCTCTGGGGCTGTCTTATACGCGCTGTGTGTTTCACAAGAGACGAACTGAACGAGTAGGTAGGTAGGTAGATGGTAATAACGGTTACAAGAGTAACATAAAAAAGAAAACGAGAACATAAAGAAAGAAAATCAGATGACGGCACAAACACCCTCTTGGCTGCTGTCAGATCAACACCTCAACTCCAACTCCATGGCCAACTGGTGACATCAGTAAGCGGCTACGTACTACCCTCACTGGCTCTGGCTCTGGCTCTCTCACTCTTGCTCCATAATTTACAACATCTAAAATCTAATAGTTACAAGGGAGAAGGCATTCTCCGACACATCAACTGATGGTTACAGTAACAAATGCGTCGTAGGGTTCTGTGGCTGGTAGCACTCGATATCCTCGAATACCAGCTTCTCGTCAACGGGGTCCCCGGCTCATGACCCCATCCAGTTACGCAATCACCCAGATCTACGGGCCCCCTCCAACAAGCATCCTTGGGGGCTTAGCTGGAAGGGGGGTTTCTCAAACTGTTCCTACTATGTATCTTGAAGAGATCATGACAAAATTGTATAAACTTCTACATAAGCAGTCTCAACTATTAGGTACTGTTACGTTGCAGTAGGTAGTTACCCGTAAACTTAGAGCTGCTCAAATATCCACTCCATGCAACGGCTTTCTCAGTCACTCACTACCTAATTAACTGGACTAGTTACTGTACAAGCTAACTTAGGTGGCTCTTCTGGCCACAATGGCTTGGTGTGGCGTGGCGCCTACGCTCAGCCTCCTCCCCGCATCATCCCATTGTTGCCCTTGTCCAGGCTACCTAGCCAGGATCTGTGGTGGGTGTGTATCAATATTGACAACAGTGTACTATGGTATGTGTGCACTCATAGTTCCTTGCACTTGGCACAAATCCTCACGCATTCCGACAAAACACAGCAGACTATCTGCTTCCGTCATCTTACAATGCAGCCTTTGGTTGGTATCCAATATAGGTAGTTAAGTCAGCCTACTGTTCATACGTCCCAAGGCTATCGCTGCACGTCTTCGGCTGTTCCGTCCTCTACAGCCCACTTCACAACGCCTCATTCTTCTATAGTTGGTTATCTGTGCGGTCCTTTAACTTGAGACCATGAATTGCTTGCTGTATCTCCTCTTTCGCACAGTAGTTTGCTCATATCCAGGATACTGAAACAATTAACTGCATGTACAACGTTGCACGAACTCAGCTACAGAGCCTGGGAGACACAACAAGCAACAAGCAGCATACTAACAAGCCCTTATATCAGGATAGCAAGAAAACAAATGATACTACTACCCTAAAAGATGAACAATATGGGAATAAGATACCTAAACTCCCGCTCCAACTAACCAAGCCGGTCAAGACTAAACGTTGCTTATCCAAACTTCTTCTCGAACTTCCTCAGCATGCCCGTCACACCACGCTCTAGACGTCCCGCATTCTCCTCCAGTTTGCCTCGCGGCTCTGTCGTCTTGGGCTGGAAACCAGAAATTTCCGAATTGGCCAGTTCAGTTGCCGTCGGACGATAAACTTGTTGATGGACGCTGTATTCTGGTCCACTCTGAGTCGACGCCTGCTGTGGGTTGTAGTTATACTGCGCAAAGCCGCCCGGGGGTGGAGGAGGAAGCCCCTGGTTTGAAGCAGGTGGTGTTGGCTGAGAATGAGGTTGGGCCTGTGCCGGCGGTTGAGTCTGTGGGGGAGGCGGAGGGGATACAAAGCCAGGCGAGCCGGGGATGTTTGCGCCGTGTGGACTTCCTAATGCTTGAGCGGGCATTGTAGCAGCTCGTTGTAGTCCAGGATGTTGGCCGAACTGAGGAGGAGGCAGTCCCGGGCTGGTGACACCACCAGGGGGGAATTGAGACGGCGGGGGCATGCCAGGCGTGAAAGGCTGCTTATGGTAATCATAAGCAACAGCAACAGCAAGCGGGTTAAGAGGGTCCTCATCCGGGGGCGGCGTCTTTTCTCGATGCTGAATTGTCTCGGGAGCCGCTGGAGCAGCCGGGTTATAAGCCATCGGAGCGAAGTTGGCGGGTGCTGCTGGAGCCTCGGGGGCCGGGGCCGGAGCCGGAGC
>JAJJWO010000176.1:0-146275 GCA_021655895.1 Fusarium sp. NRRL 66739
AAATTATATTCTTTACTAAAGTCAGAAACTATATCGCTATGCCAGTCTAGATAGCTTACTCATACATATTACGACTCATGTCTTTTATCAGCACTGAGGGGCAGATAATCATGATATTTTCAACCCCCTGGACGTGGCTAAGCAAGTGTCCTCTTTGTCTAGCACAACCTTGGTTTCCAATGTACACAGCCACTTTGGCGACTTCAACCGTGGATATCATAAGGAGAGTGTATAAACAAACTAAGCCCCCCACTCTATATAATGACCTGTTGCTTATCAATGCACAATAACAAAGAAAGTATTTGAATAAGCCACAACTTGGAGTAACAAATGCATACGAGGCGACCATGTTGTTATGATGAACCTCACGTGTTCAGTTGCACCGAGGTGTGTTATCTCAATTCCTAAATTACCTACTTGGGACGAGTTTTACCAAACTCATGAGACTGGCCTCGTTGTGCTTCTGCTTTCGCCTTTGACCGATTACGGTAGTGATCCCGCCATATCAATGGTATTTAGCTTGCTCACCGAGACGGGGTTTCATTGTGATTCCATCCTTCAGAATACGCTGAGAATTACAATTTCAGTCAGACCACTACGTGGAATTAACAAACAACTGGTCACTTGGTATTTACTCACCCGCCAAGGGCTTTACCAAGGCATTTTTCACTCGGAGTTGATGATATAAAATATATCTAAGGAAGCCCAGTTTTGCCACCGATTCTGAACTGGATTATTCCAATTCCAGACTCTACCTATCTCTGCTATTTCGTGTTTGTTATTGTAGGATATGGCTCATAATCATTGTTACTTTCCATGCTATTGTCACCGCCCCAAAGTGACTCCCCGCTGTTATAAAAGAGATCGTAATCGCTAGAAAACATTGAACTATTGCTCAGAGATTTGTTCATCAAGCATTTCCACCCATCGCTTTTATGGTCATATTACATCCCAAGCTGTGACTTTAAAATCAATCCCATATAGGACATTACTTTATTAACCATCGCCATGGCTATCGACGTCGCTAAGCATAATAAAAAGAAGAGTCAGGATAATGATGTTGCCCATGCCGGCGCATGGACTCAAACTGCTGCTTCACCGCCGTATAAGAATGCTGTATGTGACTGATGGATAACATGCCCTGAGATTTTTACTGACCCGTCCAAGTCTGCCAACGGACAGAAGCTTCATGTTGCCACTAAGCCGAAGTCCCCTAAGCCGAAGTAGCTAACGGTAGGTTATGAATACCTCAAGCTTGACTTCCATGACTGACCTGCTGTATTTATAGTGTTGAAGAAAATAGCTCGGAATGAACAGTTGTTGAGCCAGTGGAACGGCTAGATCACACGGGAGAATAACAATGTGCAAGGATTACCTGGAACCGTAAAAGGTTAATGGAATATTTTCCACTAGTTAAGAACAGTGAACAAGGAAAATAAAATTTGTATTTCATTAATGTGCCGATAACTCCCGCGGTCAATGCTAGATATCCCAGCAGCCTTTGCGTCAAGCCTGTCAGCTGCTTAACTGGAAGGCCCATAAAACCTGCTACCTCTATCTCTATCATGGGGGTTAAGACTTTTCTAATCTGGAACCCTACCTGATCGAGAAAATTGAATCACCTCTACTCGTCGGAGCAGTATATATAAAGTGGCTCATAGCGAGCTTATTCAGAACCCCCCGAGGCTCGCTCGTTGGGTAACATAATAGCTCGGTCGAGAGCATAGTGAAGCCCACGATGACGCCCTCGGATCGTCGTCAAGTAAATGACAACTTCCCCAAAGGGGCCAAACATCCCGCTTACAGAGATGCTGACGGCTGGGTACCCAAGACTCAAGCCAACATTGCCACTGTATGGTCAGCATACGATGATGTAAACGTGGGACTTAGAAGGAGCACTTACTAGGCTGGTGTTACCTCGAAGAGAATAGAAGAGACGGTAAAAGCCTGGCCTTTATCAGCTTGTGTCATTTCAATAATCCAAAAGCGATCAAGTTTCACTCACAGGATCTTTGACGTCGGCAATTCTCTTGGACTCAGAGATACAGATGCAAAAGGTACCCAAGAATATGTACCAAAGATCAAAACCGAGCTGGTTCTTCATGCGTCAGAAGATAACACTTCCCGTTTGTTTCGTTCAGAGACTCGGACTGCTCCCAGATTCCAAGCGATCTCTCCTCGTAGGTATTTGAGGCACGGATGCTGATGGCAATAGGGAATGCGGCGATGTGTATCATGACAAGAAGACTGAGCTGCACTGCGGGACTCACATTGGCGAGATTGAAGCTGGCGGTGCCAATATGGCGACTTCAGGGTTGTGGAGATCGAGTAGAATGATGAGGAGGATGTCGAAAAAGTTGAGAAAGAATATAATCCCGAAAAGAATCCACGTTGGACCGCTGGGAAATAACAATGTATAGCATCTGCGAGGATGGTTGAGGAGAAATGAATGTAAGAGGTTTTTGTATAGACGAGTCCCTACGAGCGATCTTGGACATGAACCGCGCTGGCTGGCTGCTTCTGAGGGGGTTAGGTGATGTACCTTTGTATTCATGAGCGAATTGTTGATCAGTAGGATACCCTAATATGTCACTTAGGACAAGCTTTAGTTTGGTTACATTTCTTATAAGTCTGTGACCATCCACTCCAGTACCCAGGCAACCAAGCTATAACTGCAACTCTCGCTTTTGCTCCACGGTACCATATGACATGCGCGATAAACACGTCGAAATCCCTAGTGCTAGCACGGATCCTATCCGACTGTTTCAAATATTCTGCTCCAGGTAATCAAGCAAGTTCGTAACCCTGTAGTCGTCTATGTCTTGGTCGCAAGACTCGCTCTCGATATGCTGAAGCAAGGCGCTCAAACTTCCGAATCCCGCGCCACAGTCTAGACACTCCATGTCAAAAAGGTCATTCCAATAATAACCTCTATAGATGCTCAGAAGATTGCTGATTGTCACAGAGTCTGCGCCAGAAGGACAGGTACCGGCTTCGAGATGCAGCATCATGGCCGATTGTGAGATGAACAGCCTCGGACATCCTAGGCACTCGAAACGCTTTGTCTGATGGACCTTGCGGTGCTGGTGGAATAGCTATGTTAGTAAGGCGTCCAAGTGGAATGTATAGTAAAAGAGACTGACATTCAGAAGGTTTGAGCGGGAAGCGAAGAATCTACCGCAAGCTCTGCATTTGTTATGGACTTCCACATCATGGTCCAAGAGATCATAATCGTCGTAAAAGAACTCATTGCACTTGAGACAAGCGTGGTGATCCTCGATCAAATGGTCGTCCAGATCTTCTTCAGACTGAAAGTCTGGCTCATGGTAGCAACGATGACAGACGTGATGCTGTGAAGAGTTGTTGGTGTGTTGCTCCTTTGCACGGCTGTGAGGAAAATGTCTCTCACAGCGCCAGCAGTACGTGTCGGGGTGCTTGTCGCGTATATGCTGATCGAGGGACGACTCAAAGCGGAAAGCTCTGTCACAGGCTGTGCAGTAAGCCATACTGGCTTTGAGTCAGGGCCGGTGAGGATGCTGTAGAGTGTTGGTCTGTAGTAGAGGCCGCTACTGTTGACAGGTTGAGATGTAGGATGGTGCGAGGTTGGAGTTGAGCATTTGGCGCCTAAAACCAAGAGATATTCACAAACAGACAATCTATGTCAAACCTTTCATTACCTTGCAGGGACTGACGTATAGCTTTGATTGGCTGAAACGAGTCACAAATGGGGCTTTCACAACTTGGCCAAGACGCAGGTAGCCATCAAAAGAAGCAAACTTGTCTAAGCCACCACCAACAACGTTTGCTTTGTACAACATCTGTTTGTAAGGTGTTAACCTTGGGGAATTTAGCAACTGCGTGGTTGCCGGGGTAATCACCTGCTGCCAAGCTGTGTTCCCAGTAAGTTTAAAACTCAAATCCCCTCAGACGTTCAAAGCGTATTCCCACACGCGGCCATTCTTGTGCTGAAGGAAAAGTTGACGATTGTGTGAGAATGGGGATATAATGCTTGGATTGGAGTGAACCAATATGATTTGGCCTATATGAAATGCTCCCTGATACTTCATTCGACCATCCACTGCTTTACATGTAGCCTATGCGCTTTCGTATATGATCAAGGATATCGTATACTTCGGTACTCAAGTAAGAGTCGCAGGACTCCCCCTCAATATGTTGAAGGAAGGCACTCATACGCTTAAACGAAATACGGCATTCCGGACATGTCGGAGTAGCAAATGGTTCATTAGACGAGCTTGTTCCGTCCTCAAAATAGTCGGTGTAGAGGGCCCTGATCGTGAAAAGATCTGCGCCCGATTCACAGGTGCCATCTTCAAGGTGTAACATCATGGCCGCATTCGACTTGAATATCTTCCAACATCCCATACACTCAACCAGCTTTTCCAGGTGAACCTTTTGGTGCTTATAACACAGTCTAGTTAGTACGATGGTCAACAAGGACTGATATGGTGAACAAAACTCACCCGCAAAAGGCGCGAACGGTTTTTGAAAACACGGTAACAGGTACTACATCTGTTATGACATTCCACATCGTGATCTAACCGGGTGTATAAAGTTGCGAAAGACAGCCCACAGGGAATACAAGTGTGGTGATTGTCCTTTTGATGCTCTATTAAGTCCTCCGCGGTGTCGAAATCCTGCCCGTTGTGACAATGAATACAGATGTTGTGTCGAGAGGAGTAAGCGCGATGTTGTTTCTTTGCCTTCCTATCAGCAAATTCTCTCTCACAAGGCCAGCATCTATATGGGTGCTTGTCCCGTCGATGCTGTTTCACAGCCAACTTGTTACGGAAGGACTTGTTGCAAGCTTTGCATTCCCAGTCGTTGGACATGATGGGTTGAGGTTAGCCTGACAAGGCTGATGATTGATGATGAGCGGAGTGTTAACCAGAGATGAGAGCTGAATGACAGGGACCAGAAAGAGAATGTCTAGTCTTTATCGTGGAAGAGGAGCTATTCAAGAGATACTTGGCGGTGAAATATTTTAATTGATGCTAGAAATGGACGAGTGACGAGCTGTGATTGGCTCAATCCAGCCCACAATAGGGGCGTTGATAAGTTAACCTAGACCTGGGTAGTCGTTGAACGAAGCAAACTTACACGAGCCACTGCTTTAATGTCTGCTTTATATGACTTTTACTTGCAGAGTACCGTTATTTGGGTGGTTGCTATGTGTTGCTTGATTAAATCCAGAGTCATCTCTCTGTACAATCTTAGTTGGCTGCGATCACATACACACTTCCTATGAGGCTGAGAAGTCATGAGAATGTATTTTCGAATACATCTGAAACCAAAACCCTTCCAGACGCCTGGGCATGTCCTTAGATTGACCTGTTTGCCCTGATACTATAAATGTTGACGAGTGTGTGCCAGTTTTCTATTTCTTGATACGTTCCCGCAAAGCATCAACCATGGTGATCAAAGACTCCTTTTTATCTTGCAAGTTGCAGGTTCTGTACTCCATATGGCGAAATACAGAACTCAGCTTCGTGAATTCCTTTTCACACGATGTGCACTGGAGATTAAAGTCTGAACTGCCGTGAGGAGAGCGCTCTTGTTGCAACTCGGTCATAATCACCTTGAGACGCTCGTGATCCATGCCAGACCTACATTCACGGTTCTCGAGATGTGTTGCTATCTCTGTGTATGTTTGGAACTGTTTTCGGCATCCTAGGCACTTCTTTTTCTTCTCATGCTGATAGAAGGTGTAAATTAACAAACTGAGTGGCGAATAACATCAAAAGAGGGAGCCTCACCTGGAGAAAGTCCTTCACGGTAGGGAAGAATCCTTCGCAGGACTCGCAGCTGAGATATTTATGCTTCTCCACCCTATGCATACCCAATTCGTCGTCGTTTTCAAACCGTTCATCACACCGACCGCAACGCGGGTGATCGCGCTGCCTGTGATTCTCTCTCTCCTGTTCCGAGGTGAAGTCGGGATTAGTGCGATAACTGGGCCAGTCATCAAGGAGATACGACCCGGGGTAGCAACAGAGAGAGCAGAGCCAGTGTTTCGCGCCTGAGTTCTGATAGTGGGCTCGCATTGCGGCGTCGTCAGGGAACTGCTTCTCACAGCGCTCGCAGTACAACCGCAGCAGCCGCGCATGCATGGATTTCTTATGCCTCGTGAGATCCTGAACTTGGGGGAATGTCTTCTGGCAATAGTTGCACTGGGGCTGGTCTACTCTGACACGCTTGGGCTCAGGCTCCACGGTGGTGTCGTCGCTGTCGTCTCTGGTGTCGGGCTCTCTCTTGCACTGCGTGCTTGGAACTGGAGCTTGAACGGTTTGAGGCGTAGGCTGTATGCTTGAAATTGGAGGCTGTACGCTTGCAGCTTCAGCTTTCACAACCGGAGCTACTACAGTTTGCACCTGTGAGGTCGTAGACTGCACGATTGGAGGCTCAGGTTGTACGTTTGATACCGGGGGTTGTACAACCACAGTCTCGGATTGCACGTTTTCATTCGTGTCTACTGGAGGCAGAGCTACCAATACATTGGCTTTCCTCGCATGGCTCTTGCGATGCTACGACAGAACAAGTTAGCAGAGTATTTATCGTCTTTGGGCTCAGAAAGCTCACGTCTTTGAGACTGGCAGCGGACTTGTAAGTCTGGGAACAGCTTAGGCATTTGTGATGGATCTCGGCTTGATGCTGTTGCTTGTCGAGCTTGGACGCAAAAAGCAGCGTGCACTGGACACAGCCGTTATGGACCTGCTCCCAATGCCTATGTAGCTTTTGCTTTGAACCAAACACAGGATGGCGCTGGCAATCACAGCAGACGTAGCGCTCGGGAACTGTAGAAGAAGTGTCTTGCTGCGTATGCTTGGCTTTTTGATGCTGGGCGAGATGGTCTTGATGAGCGAAGGTCCTATTGCAAAGAGCGCAATGAGGTTCTGGTTTGCCGGGACCTGAGATTGTATTCAGTACGGGCGCATCGTTTGAGACGGTCATTGTGTGAATTTCAAGGGCAATTTCGGCCGATAGCAAGTGTCAAAAATTAGGATAAAAAACATAGAGAAACTGAAAATTAAACGGCTACGTCAGGAGGTTTCTCCTTTATTAATCTCCGTTCAGCCCACACTTGCTTTTTTAGATAGTGTAGTGGACTCTCATTGGAGGAATTGGTCAAGCCAACTTTCTGGCCAGGCAACACCGGTCATAGACCGTCGGGTATAAAACCATAAGTTATGTCGCTATAAGTTAGTTGGTCAGTTTCGATAATAAACTTGGACGGAATTCTCTAGGTAGTTGGAGAAACCTAACAACAACAGATATCGGTATTTGTTGGAACTAATAGCTCTAGGCGAGCAATATAGAGTTGCTTGGACAATTCCGCTGATGGTTTGTTTGCTATAATATTTAGATTATAAATACTGGAGTATGATGCCATTTTCGATGGCATAAATTTACCGGTAGGTACTCTAAAGGGGAATATCACCAGAGCATTTACCCTTGACCAGGCTGGCATTCTCACCAGTCAGACTATCAAAGTACTCCAGCAACGTCTTGGCTGGCACCATATCCATCAATCCAAGACTTGGGTGCGATGACTTCAACGTCTGGCCACTCCAGAGAACCCGAACATAATACTCACCCTCAGCATCCGAGACCTTGGACTTCTTGTACAACTCAAAAACAACCTCGCTGCCCATTCCAGGCCAGACCATGAGATCGATCTGGAGAACGCTGAGAAGGCGACTTACGGACCCATCGTGGGCAAAGTTGTGCAGGTATAAAGTATCTTGATTACCAGCAATGACGGCTCGCAAGTGACTGGCTAGCTCTGCAACCCACACGCCCCATGACGTCGCAGAAGCAGCCAGAGAAGTAGGTGCATCGCGATACATTTGCGAGTACTCCCATTGACCCAAGCGGTAGACGGCGTCTGCGAGCTCCTGGTTAACGCAGGTGGTTGAGTTCTTGCCGTCAACGAGCTTGCAGGGAAAAGGCTTGCCATGGCATTGGCGGGCAGAAAGGTTATCGTAGTAATGGTCAAAGCTCTCGTGAAACCCTGTATCATCGGACGGGACACCAGAGATTAGGTCGAGTGCTGCAAACAGTGACTTGGTCTTGTCAAGGTGCTTCTTCCACTCTGGATTGGACGATGACTTTATGGCGCTGCTCAACTTGCTACCCACTTTGCAGGTGTACTGCGGTTCGAGACTGTCGATGCCTGCTTGCTGGATGAGGAGCGGAACAGAGTCTGTTGTCTGGTACATGCCGTTGATGAACATGCCAGCAACTTGGCTTGTGATCTGGTTGTTGGTGACTCGGAACTTGACCTTGCTACGCCAGTCTTGGTCACGACCGGGGATGAAGTGTAGCAGGTCGTGATAGACCTCATAGAGGTCTTTGCCGTGGACCCAAGAATCGTCGAGACCTTCAGCGGTGATCTGGGGGAACTGGCAGGATCCGATCCATCCGGAGGGAATGAAGGGGTTGATGTCGGAGATGAAGCCTTTCCAGTATCCTTGAGCGTTGGGCTTTGGGCTCTCGGTGAATTGTCTGCCAAAGTAGTATAGCCCTTGGTTGTCGCAGTTCCAATGATAGGGTTCTACGGGGAAAGCGTTGCTGGCGTAGGGAGTACGCTTGTGATGTCGTTGTATCTGGATACTAATTAGACCAGTTCTATTATATGGATAGTGTATACTTACCACCTCGACGTATTTCAATTCATACTCGCCCGAAGGTTTCTTGTACTCCTTCTTACGAGCATGGGGCATGTTGCACCAGTTGTAGGTCCCATACTTATCATCCGGCGTCTGCGACGAATCGAATATGAAACCGTACGTTCCCTCGCCGCTGAGCGCAGACTCAAGGTTATTGACCTGATTATCACTCGGAGGATACCACTTCAGGCTAGAGTTCTGGCCAAACACAGCCGGTGTTGCCGAGAGGAGGGCGAGCAGGGAGTTCCTTGGTGACGAGGCCATATCCGCGTACTGTCTGAGACAAAGGACAGCGCCGGTCAAGATGACTGCTGCGAGAGCAAGAGTGCTGCCTCGACACCGGAACCATGAGAGCGTCATTTTAATAGTTTGGGGATAGTCGCCCGGGGGGATAGAACTTCCTTGTTTGATCGTTAGAGTGAGGTTGGAAATTAGGCGGTTTTATTAGAGTGCGTGCACGTGGGAGTTGTGAGTGGCTGAGATATTTCTTAGAACTGGGTCTTGTACAGCCGAGTTCATGGATGGGATGGGCACGGTGTGTGATGCTGAGTGATCCTTGGCTGCATTTGAATGGATATGGATTCCTTATCGAGAATTATACTCAATGACTGACTGAACCACTATAATCTCCGGTAACAGTGACGTTTACTGTTGGGTTTTTGATGCCAAGCCTTAGTTGTTCACTTGGCGCTAAGTAAGCTAAGACAATCTCAATTCTAGCAATTCGTTCTCTCGCCTATTCACAGCCTGAATATTCGCAGGTCGACGGTTCAAGTCGACTCTAGAATTTACAGGGATCTCATAAAGCTGCCTGTTAGGCTCATCCCGTGACTCAAATGGATGGAATAGGCTCTCCTCATCTCTGTCAGCGAGGGTACAGACCACGCTGGCGGACAGTGAGATCGCCAACTTCCTCAACCTGGACATCGACTGCTTTTGAAACTATTGAATGCTACCCCAAGTTAATTATATCAATCTTTATGCTTTGGAGCGCGTTTGTCCCCAGAAAAGTCACATCATATGCAAGCAGGGATTTTCGATGGAACGTGACCACAGTGGATAATCGTCTGTCTTGCATACAACTTCTTGCACTATCATCTTCTACTCAGGTCAAAAGCCAGGTACAGACAGCCTCTCCCAACTACTTCTCCTTTCAGTCTTTTTACTTACTTCATTCTCTACTTGCTTTACTTCCGTTCACACAAACTCCTCACAGCTCTCGGCTTGCCCTCCTCAGTATGAGTGCCACAGACGAAACCGTGCAATTCAACTCTACATTCGAGACTCATCCTCCAAAGCCTTCATGGCTGAAACTTGCGGAGGACAGACTCGAAGAATTGCAGGAAGAGCTTTATGGGGAAATCGATGCGGTTGAGTGGGAAACCATTCGAGATATGCTGCTATCATCGGCCGGTGATGAAGTGGCAATCCGTGATGCCGTCGACAAGCTCTTCCAGCATTATTATACACAAAACACTCCTGAAAAAGGCCAGCCAGTGAAGGAAACTTCTGAGCAAGAGAAAAAATGCCGATTTTATTTGAACAGTTTGTCTCTAAACGTGTTTGAGTTGGCAGGTCAAGTTTCCTACACTAGCTCAGAGCATGACAGGCTGGCAGGCCTCGTGATTGGCCTCAAGGAGGGTGCGGCTGAAGAATTTAGCCAAGAGGTATTTTCTCATCTGTTTATCCAAGTTTGTAAACTGTTGTCTAACCATCTCTAGAGCCTCCGGTTCGTGTTTTGTCCGGGTGGCTTGGAAGCTGCTGCCAAGGAGAGCTGGAATGGGTGCAAAGGCGAGTCCAGTGTCTACCTCCATAGGCGAACTAATACTGATATCTCCATCTTAGTGGATGAATCTGAAAAGGATACCGAGCATCAGTCTGCCAAGAAGTCTGCAGACATATGGATCAACGTCTCTGCTCTTATAGCGAAGCTTTTTAAAGCCGGCTTACTTGAGAAAGAGGCTCCAAACTGGATCTCACGGGAGTTTGAGGATACTTTTGAGAGGAGCACCCGAGATGCAAGTGCCTCTACAGTCGGTAGGAGAGGGCAGATACTGGCTACAGTGAACTACATACTGATTGCAGGGGAGCCCTTTGTGCAAGAGTTCAAAGCACCATCTCGCCAATGGCGGCATGAGCTGAGCCCAAAGAAGTGGAAACTATGGATTGAGAGACTCTCGGAAACTGCTAGCACTATTGGAGATGATGAAGATTGGCATGTGAGAGGCAAGGTCATGGATGCACTGATTAAGATGAGGGAGCTGTATCCTGAAGCACTCGAATAGCGAAAACAAAATAGCGGAAATTTTGTAGCTCGAAAGAACAATATTCTAGATCAGATGGATCAGAACCTTCCAAGTTGACTTTATACACTTTACCTGCGGGCGTACATGGTTAGGGAGCATCGTGGTGAAGTTCCCTTTGGACGGTAGCACCTTTCGTCTCATTGGACTCACACCGCTCGCACGTATTCTGGTTGGAGAAGCTTCCCAAATGGAAAAAGCCGTGAGAACATCGAGATACGATCCAGGAAAGGGTGACGGATTCTATGAGTTCACGTTACATCACAAAGGCGCACATGGAAGAGAACAATAAATTGCCCAGAAATTGACATTCGAACCAAGCCCTTCCCATTCACCAACTCGATTCCCACAGACAAACTTCAGCCCTATAGAGTACATGGCCAGCCATATATACAATAGACAGGAATAATTGTACAGAAGTCCATATCGGTTGCTCATCTCCTCCTCCTGCGGTCTGGGGATGGATGACGCCTGTCGCGCAATGTAAGGTCATACTCATCTTCATCCCTCGGAGGCCAAGTTGTCACGCGGCGTGGGTCAGCACCATCATCAGCATAGCGGCGTAGAAACTGACGACCATCACGGTCCAAAGGCTCTACGGGAGCACGGAAAAACCCACGCGCGTTTCCTTCGGGATGGTAGACGACACCAGCCACGCCACGGTCCTCGCCAGTGGTTCTGTCTACTGCCACGACGCCTCGAAAAGCTCCTGGATCGTTGAGCTCATCTCTCACGACCCGGCCTCGATCATTTTGGTGGATCGTTTCTCGGTTCCGGACCAGTCGATAGGGAGCAGCCCTTTGAGTCATGTCCATACGACTGTTGACTGGAACCCCATAGAAGGGTGTTCGGATCTCTCCATATCTCTGTTCGTAAGGGCTGAAATTGGGCCCAAGCTCTTCGTTGTTGGAATAAGTATGGGGATAGTAGTTGTTGCGATCTGCCATCTCGGGATCAATGATAACCTCGCGTACTTGCTCATCCACTACTTTGGCAGGGATGACACCGCGCGGAGTCCAGTATTGCTACCGCGACATTGTTCTTAGCGATGATCCACACAGGTAAGAAATGGCAAAGTATAGAACCAGAGCTGAATTGCACTGTTGAAGGGAAAGGAGATGTTTGCTCGTACCATGTTTTTACGATCATCATCTGAATTGCGCCTTGGTTCTGGCTCACGTCGATAAAGTCGCTCCATAGTGGTTGGTGGTGAATGTTTGTAGTGATAGTTGCAGATTAATGTGCTGACAAGAGTACCAAAGTAACGTAATAGAGAACACAGCAGTGGAAGCACTCGGAAAGCAAAGACAAAACGATAGCGTGCGCCGAAGAGAAAGATTGATGCCTTGTCGAAAACGCTGAGTGTGATGAAAGATCCTGCTGAAAAACTGAAGGAAACACAGATGCTATTTACATGTTGTAGACCTTGATAGGAAATCTCACAAGTGAGCAAAAATAGATCATGCTTCACATGCTTTTGGCCCAGGCCGGCGACCTTGATACACTTCATGATGGCGTGAGGGCACGAAATATGCATGTTGGTATGTTTAAAGAGCCAACATACATAACTCGGCCTCACCTGAGACAGAGTTGCTTTATGAAGCCTAGCAAGGCTGGAATTATCCTCCTATCAGCATCTTGTTTGCCCAGTTGGCGCGCGCTTCTAAGATGAATAGGTGATGGCCGAGAACTTTTGTTGCTATTCTGGTACTATAGTAGGATTAGTTCACTTGCCGGTTTCTATATCCGACCCCCATCCTTGACGCGAGACTTTTCTGGGCTGAGTTGCTTACATACCTCACATCTATATTGGGTAATCCCCGAATTGCCGCGCGCGTGCCGCTGCAAATGTGTGATTGGGCGACGACAAGGATGGCGCAGCCAGTCTTCGGCGGCAGAAAGCGCCAAAATGACACCACAATCCGCAGGGTTGGGCGTTTATCCCACTCTCAGTAAACATCCATCGATTGAGAGTCAACCGATTCCTCATTTTGATTTGGAACTCCAAGTAGCTGTTCTTTTCAACCTGAAAACATTATTTTCTATTCTTTGAACCCCCTCGTACACTCTCAATCTCGCATCAGCTTCCGTCAAGCGCCTGCACAAGATGAGCGACTCTAACGACGCCCAGAAGCCCTCACAAGATGTCAACGCCGAGGCAGCTTCTGAACGTCCGTCGTGGTTAGCATACCTCGAGGAAAGAATAGAAGAAGAAGGAGATGGCTTTGAATCTGAAGCTATCTATTATAAGATAGTCCGCGACCTTCTACTCTCAACCGACGACGACGACGCCGCAATTGCCAAAGCCGTTCAACGATTCTACGACGACTACGTTGCTGGCTTCTCTGGCGAAGACTTTGGGATGAGACAGCCCCCAGAGTATGAGGCAGATGGTGTCTTGAACAGCATCTCTGTTGCTGTCATTGAGGCCGCAGAGGATCTGTTTTTCACGGATCCCAAACACGACAGGCTGGCCAACTTCTTGATAGGAGTTGCCAAGAATGCAGCCACTGAATTCAATAAAGACGTAAGTGACCAAACCACGTCGATATTGCGGGAAGGCTGAGAAGCTTTACAGGATCCCAAGTTTGTTTATTACGGATGGAGTATCGAAATCGCCCTTGTCGAAAGATGGAACGCCTGTCATGGTAAGCAGAAATAGCCTTCTATTCGAAGCATGTGGAACACCGTTAATGCTCTATCTTTATGAAAATAGTTGACGCTGGACCTTATGACCGCGACGGGCCACGTGTGAGGCGACATATCAACACATGGTTCAGTACAACTGCCCTCATCGCCAAGCTGTTCCAGGCAGGCCTACTGGAAGATTACGGATCTCTCTGGATTTCCGCAGATTTCGTGAGAGCGTTTGAGACCAATACAGGCGGTGATGTTACAAAGCATCCTGTCAAACAAGCTCAGGCTCTCGCCCCTGCCAATTACATACTCTTTGCAGGCGAAGCCTTTGCCAAAGAGGCCAAGGCGACTTGGAAGAAGAGGAACTATGAACTAAACGACGTGAAGTGGAAGCTCTGGGCTTCCAAGCTTCAAGAGGTTGCTGATGTGGTGGGCGAGGACGCGGAGTGGAACCTCAAGCACAGAGCTCAGGAGGCCCATGACAAGATGGTAGAGCTGTATCCGGAGGCGTTTCGACAGGAGTAGATGTGCAGGTGTTGCTATATGCATTGGTGAGGACTACATTTTACTCCTAGAAGCTGCCGCTTACGGGCACGATGTATTGGTATGATGCAAGAAACGCAAAGGGACCAAATTGTGTTTATTTGATCATGTTCATTGTTCACTTTTCCCTCGCGCATTGATGCTTTTGTTCGCCGGAAACCCTCTCATAAACGTCCCAATCCTGCGTGAACAATGGTATAAGAGTGCCCATGCCCCGTCGAACCTTCAAGTAGTCTTCCCCTTCCCCTTGTCTTTCTCCTTGTCCTTATCATCATCCTTCTTCGCGGGGGTGGAAGGCTCGGGAGCCTTGATCTCTTGCCACGTAGAGCCGAACCTACAGCCGCAGTGTTTGCAGGTAGTTGCCCCGAGAGGATTCTTCCCCCGTTTGACGCAAGGAGGGTTTGCGCAGAGCCAGCCGTCAGAGGACATGTTGGGCAGAGATCTTCGGGTTTCGAGTGATGGATTGACTGTATATATTGATGTCTTGGAGATGATGTTACAGTACAGAGGTGGTGAGAGTTGTTGGGTGAAGTGAAGATCAGAACTCTGGAGGAGAGCAGTCATAGATACTTTATAGCACTTTCGTCTCATGGAGTAGCACCGATTCACTCTCTGTTGGATAAATAGAGAGACCATTTCCCGCGTCACGAGTGGCCTTTATTGACTGGAGAAAGCCGAGAGTGGAAAGAGCGGACTTCATTTGTGATGATGAGCTGCACAAACACCAGTCAACAGTTGCCCACCAAGATTCAGGTAAGTGATTCACGATTGCTTCTGGTTTCTTTGTCACACTATAAGATCACCCCTGGGTCGCCGGTGGTGCTGTGCTGCAATGGAAATGTAAGTTATGAAAGACATGGTCTTGGGCGAGGCCTAATAGACAATGAAATGCCATTTGTCGAACACGGAAAACATACACTGATCTCGCTATATGTAAACCGTTCTAAAAAACTATGCTACATTGGATTCTTCGCTCATTCTAGCTAAACTACCAACCTCCTCGGAGCAGTTGGATTCCTGAGATGTGTGACAGGAAAGCTATCAACCTACTGACCTTCGTCTCCCACGACATCACTTCTTCAGTGCCCGTGAACAAGAGCCTTGCCGAGCTATAAGACGACATCTATCGCACCTGGCAAAACCAGCTTCAACAGGCGTCTTGCAACATCTAGAGCATTTACCTGTGTTTCTTGCATGTTGCCGACGTTGTCGAAGGTTCTCACTTGCACTGACCTGGCAATCATTGCAGACACTCCTGCCTCGGGCTTTGTCGTTGCCGCACCCACACTTGGCTCGCTCTTTGCGGTTTTTGTAGACTTCACGAAGATATTCCGCATAAGTGGCCTGGCATGCAGGGCACCTGACAAGACCTACGGCTTTGTCATTGCCGCAAATGCACCTGTCTTGCTCTTTGAGCTTTTCTTTGCTTTTGCTATGCTGTCCCGTATTAGTGGCCTTGCATTCAGAGCACTTAACAGCACCTACGGCTTTGTCGTTGCCGCAACTACACTTGTCTTGCTCCATGAGCGTCTGTCTTCGTGCTGCTCTTTGAGCCTTGACCTTGTTGGCGCAGGATTCACACAGAAGCCTGTCTTTGCGGGATGGATTGCGGCATTTCTCACATCGCTTTGGTTCTGAGTCCGGAATTGGGGTCTGGGGTGAATCAATGGTATCTCGCTGTTCCTCCAAATCTTCAAGAGCGTTGAGGATGTATGAGAGATCCATCTTGGATGCTGAGGGGCTCAGACTGTCTCCAGGATCCATGGCTGGTGGTTGAGAGTTTTGTAAGATTCTTTTCTTGAGGTGTTGTGTAATCCTTGTGATTGGGGATGGAGATACACGAATCTCACTGACTATGCTGAACTTATATACGTGGAGAGATGCCACTAGACCTCTGCCTCCTACAGTTGGGTTGTTTTAGCATGAACAAGAGTATAGTTAAGAACATTTGGTGGTCAACGCAGTTCAGACTTCTTTAATATGAAAAGTCATTGTGTTCAAATTAGAGCGTGAACAGTACCAGAGAATTTCATTGACACCCAGCAACTCTGTTCAGTGTATCTAACACACAAAGTCGACCGTAAAGGTCAAGATATGCCCCGAACTGGATCGTGGTTTCTATTAATCAGTTCTGAAATCATGTACTCAGAGAGCGCGGGATTGTTGCTATAAACGTAGCTGGGAGAGATGAAATTGGCAAGGCTGAAGACATAGTTAAAAGAGTGATATATTGGTGTATTAAAACTAAGGGAAGTGCCTCTCAAGTAAACACTGATGTCTAACCCCTCTATACCTCCTTTCCAAGACTATATTGTCGGTCCAGACACCTCGTTGCCGTTTTATATAACGCACTATTTGCGTTTACTAGCTTGTTTACTAGCTTGCTGTTTGGCTTCTTTGGCGAGACAGTCTTTACATGCATGTCTGCCCTCAGATGGAGGCTTCTTCCCGCAACGGGGGCATAAGCCTTTTTGCCTCAAGCTGTCCCGCCGAGAGGCGTTGTATTTATTCTTAGATTCTTTCATGCAGTCATCGCATGAGGTGCGGTATATGCCCTCAAGGGGCGTCTTACATCCGACGCAGTACCGTTGTCTTCCTGTCTTGGAGTCCTGATTGCACATGTCGCATCGTATGTCCGTCCCGCCAGTAGGGGCAGTGCAATTTACACAATACCTTCGAGGGACAGAAGTGACGCCAGGTACCGTGGAGCTTGAGGCCTGTTGTTCCTCTTGGGGAGTTTGTTCCGGGGCAGGTTGCTCTGGGGCTTCTTCCACTCCCTTGCCCTTGTCCTCGGGGTTGAGAATGTCTTCCAGGTTCATGATGGGCCGTTGGATGGTCAAAGTATCTCTGTATCGGAGGGTTGACTTATAAAGTGCGTTTGGTACAGGTTCGTTCAGATAGATATACAAAGCTGTCATTCAACAGTCTCCACAACCGCTTGCTATGAATGCGTTAAATCACTTACTACCTCAGTGATCAGTTTGTGAATCAACCTAGCATCAATGACAATGAATCTAGCACGGTATTGAGCTGTAGTTCAGAACCCCTTCGTCTGCTTAATTGATGAATCAGAATCAAGCTTTACTTCACTGAGGCACTCTCTGGGATCTCGTAACACTTCAATTCAAGAGTATATATTGCTTCTAATCTGGTCATGCTTCGTGTCTAGCCGATCTTGCGAGAAATGTTTGACTTTATGTTCGTGCCAAGGTTCGTCAACTGTTTCTCACATTGCAAGATAGTAATAGCCCCCAAACCAATGCTGACGTGGACTCACAAGGCAGAAAAAAAGATGGTTAATGAATTAAAGGCCGGGCCTGGACCACAAAACAAACATTATAAGTAGATAAATGGACCGAAAACCCATCAAAATCTATGGGCTCCACGGCCGCTTAGTCAACTTTTGGTCGCATTTGCACATCAGCTGATGGCCCGGTCCGTCTTTACTCCAACCCTCTTCACACATTTCTTCAACTATCACCACAAAAATACCCTCTTCATGTAATTTGAGACTACCCAGTAAGGCTGTGAGCCTGTTCATTCACAATACTGACACCTTCATAGGTCAAACACATCCCAGACGTGATATACCAACCAACATGAGCGAGAACTTGTCAGATATGAACAATAAGATACAACAAAGCGACAACGCTCAGCAATCAAATGCCTCCAGCAGGGCACAAGACACAACAGAGTCCTGTAATGGGCCAGGGGAAAACACCAAATATCTCATTGTTGACGATAATCGAGTAAACATAAAGTTGATGCGCAAGCAGTTCGACACGCTGGGGCTCAAATACCAGATCGCGTGGAACGGAAAAGAAGCTCTTGATGTTTACAAAGCCAACCCAAGCTTATGCAAGCTAATCTTGCTAGACGCCTCCATGTCCGTCATGGGTGGTCTAGAAGCGGCTCCTCTCATACGCCAGCATGAGAGTGAGAACGGCCTCCCGCGGGCTGTCATCATTGGACTTTTTGGGATGCACAGTGATTGCGAAAGGAAAAGGATGGTAGAGAAATTCGGAATGGATACTATCGTAAGGAAGCCAATGAAGCTTGAGCAGCTTAAGGAGCTTCTCGCAAGCTGGCCTGTGTGACAATATTGTTTCCGTACAATAGTTTGGGTCCCTAGTTTACTCTTTCAAAATGAACAAGACCGAACACGTGCTATATCTGCGAAGCTAGTTCCGCTTGAAGTTGATTTACTTCACCACCAGCTCCAGGCAACGGCAATTCTTCCATATGCAGCAACACGTTCCTGTCTGGATCCTGATCGAATATCTTTCTGACTTCCACAGTGCATTGCGGACTAGTCAGGAGTAACTTGAACCATGGCACTCGTCCCCCACTTGAGCCGTTTACCAGGTCAATCAACGATAATATGACGATTGCCATATCATCGAGGTATTCTTCTGTTTCGTAGAGGTTCAATCCATCAATGAGACAGGCTAGACGGGTGTTGTGGGGTATTTGTCCGACCAGATGAACAAAGAGTCTACACAAATCATGTAAGCTCGCTCGTTCGATGCCCTGGGCAAGTATCTGTGGCTCAGGTACAATGCTTTGTGCTGGAAATTGGCGAAGAAGCTGGGCTATGAGTGAGCGAATCATGGCATTCCCGCCTTGATACTCATCCCAGACTAGATGACGACCGCAGAAGAACACAAGACTGATGAAGCGACCAGATGTCCTGAAGGCATGAGTAAGGACAGCACTGAGGACAGAGAACGGCGAGATATTGCGCCCTGTTCTGAAGTCTCCATGAACCAGTAGCTTACTTGAGCCGGGACTAGCCAACCAGTTGTGAATTTCATGTGTCCCAACCAACTGCTGAGCACGGCCTCGATCTTGATGGAGCATTTCTTGCGCTTGGGCGGTAACGAACCGTAAGTCATCGTCGTCGAAGTTTGTAATTCGCAGCCAGGACCATATATCTCGTGGTGTCCATTGGATCAGCTCTGGTGTTTGTGGCCTCGCTGGGCTTGGGCTACGTGTTTGCCAATTTCCTTGTTCTTGTAAGCAACTGCTTTTTTGAATGAGATAATTACTGGCCTACTCTCTTTGTCGTTGAACATCAATAAACCTGGTTGAACATCCTTTGCATCCAGAGCGCCCCGGATATGTTCTGTTCCCGCAATGCCTCCTGCTGCTGAGCCAATGCGGCGATTCCGTAATGAGTGATTGTATTTGCATTTTCGATTCTTGACTGTCCGCCTAAGAGGCGACTGTTGTCTGTGAAACCATTAATTAATCATCCAGGCCAACATGCTGCTTGTTGATTCGCTACATACCGCCAAGCATTCGGTGATCAAAGGACATTCTGGCTTGACTTTCCAGTGAATTACAGCAGTTCTGTATCTCCGAGAGACTCTCGATGAGAACCTGCTGATATTGGGCGCCTGTGAGAACAGCAACACCAGCTCTCTTGGCTTGAAGGGAGTATTAGCTCAGCGTACCACTAACTAACTAACCTGCATTTGAGTCCTGACTTGGTGCACGGTCAAGAAATTAATATCATTCTTACCTTGTGTGCTTGTGTAGAATTTGATTGAGTTTTCGATTGCCTTGAAGATTGCAAGTACAAAATTCACCGAGGCTTCGACAATGTTAGGGTCTTCCGGATACGAGTCGAAATAGAAATCGAGCTTTGCAAAGGATTCTGGCAGGCTTTCAAAACTTGACGATACTTCTTGTCGAACCTCAGCCGCTTGGCTATAAGCCTATGAGCAGGGTCAGTATGCATAGAGAAGTGCGTACTCAAGGTGGAAAAATATATCATACATCCAACATCAAGTTGATAACGCCAATAATAGGCGAGGCAATCTCAATGTCCGGAATCACTCTCAAGGTCTGCCGGGCCGTCTCTTGGTGAGTGTCCAGAACATCTCTCATCTTCCTCCGAAACCTCCCCACTCTTTCTGAACCGTTTTGAAAGTCGTATTCCTCTCGAGCCTGTTGCAGTTTCGTCTGGACATCATCCCATTTTGATAGACCACGTATGTCCCATTTTGGATGAAGTTTCTGATGAGTGACTGGACTCTCCTTGAGACGCTCCATTGCATCAGGAAACACCTGATCCCAGAACCTCATATCCCCTACAGGGCTTGGGGTTAACCGAGGCTGACGTGAGATCCCCGCATCAGGGACCATCAGGCTCTGCGAAGATGTCGACGGGCTTGCGGGATAAAGAGCGACAAACTGATGCCGCGTGGAGCTATACTGAACCACACTCGGATCGAAAGCTTCATGGTAGTCGGGCAATCTGTTTTCAATGAAATCGACAGCTGGGGGACGTAGTCTAAGCTGGCTATGCTGAAACCCCTCGGTGGTGCGAATGTGGTCAGCCATGGTTGCAGCTGGATCTCTGGAGAAAGGCTCTGGGGGTCAACAAGTCTTTGTGAGATCTCGATAACAGAACGTGTGAAATTTAGATGCCTATTTTGCTACGAAATATGTTTCGTCACGCCAGCTATAAGATGGCACAGTCCTAAGCTTTAAGCAACGCGTCTGGGCCCCCACGACAGGGACTCAGTTTTGGTTGGATGTCGGCCTGCAGGATAGCGGCACGTAACGTCTGCTATCATATCAGCCCATTTGTAACCAGGGTTCTGCAGCGAATAAGGATGATATCTTATAGCCGCCGGGTCCATGATTAGTGGCACCTTTTTCTGCTTACACTTGGCCTGACAGGGTAGGGTTTGGGGGTCAACGAAAGATGATATAGCCTGATTTTCTCTGAAGAGGAGCATCTCTCTCCTTTCAAATTACTCGTACAACTTCAAGTCTCGAAATCGCCATGGCAGAGTCAACAGAAATCATGGACTCCGCCTTGGAGCAACCACCAGTTCCTGTGTCTGATCCCGACGCAACCAATGAACTCAAAGACGTTGATCACGCTTCCTCCGAGATGCTGGAGCAAGACGGAAAGTTCGCTCACTCTGGGTCCCATCCAGATGATGTTTCCTCGAATCGGAATTCTGTGTCTTTCCGGGAGCTCATTTACAAGGTTAGCAAGATGGAATCCAAGATGAATATGTTGGACGTTATGCTTGACCTCCAGAAATCCGTCAAGAATTATGCACAAGATATTCTCGCGTCTCCTCCTCAACTGCAATGGTTCCCTCCTCCAGACAATATGTCTCGGCCTGAACTGGAAGATGAAGCGAATCTCCAAAGATCATTTGCTATGGATACCATGTTTGCGATGCGACACCTTGCTTCATCATTTGAGGCTTACAACAGGAACATGGAACTCAACACTAGGCAGCGGAAGCCTGATATAATGGCCCCGACACAAAACTTTGATGTAGTTGAGTCTGAAGAGGCGGAGCGGATTAGTCTCGAGGCTTTCTCAAAGGGCCAGGCCGCAAAGATGCTACGCCTCGACTGGGAAACGTTTATCGCAAGCCAAGGCGTCCTCGAAGAGTCTATTCTCGCTCCTATAAAGATTATATCGACCGACCCAGAGGCAGACACGATATTCCGACCCGGACCCCAAGGAAGTCGCTATGTTGAGGAAGGGGCTGCTATACCTGAACAGGATCAAGGATCACTGCAAGAGGAGCCTCTACCTGAAAGAATCAAAATCCATTCTGGGCCACTTCATAGTATTATTTCCAGTCTCTGTAATCATACCAGGCACTTAGCAATGGTTGCTGAAGACAAATCTATGGTCCTGCTGAGGCCATTTAAAGAACTCGTTTATGATGAGGAAGGCTTCAGAAATTACCTGTCGGACTTGGAGGAAAGGTTCGCAGGCAGTCATGCAAAGCCTACTAAATCGCCTACTGGAGAAAACGTTGAAGGACTTACTCTGAGTAGCCAAGACATTGCAGAGGACCCGGCGTCTCCATCTGACAATGTTTCTGAGAAGTCTTTTTTTGGAGATTCAACGACTCAAGCAGCCCGGAAATTACAGAATGACGAGTCAGTCGTCGCCAATAACAACATGGAAGAAGAGTCACAGACTTCCGATGCACACAGAGATAATGGACACATAGAAGATCAGGATGACGGTGGGATGCCAAAGTCGGTTATCGCCCTCCTTCACATGAGATGTCTCATGTCATTCTATGACATTCACATCAAGCCAAAACTCGAGTTCATTGGCAGTCAACAGAATACCCATATCCACTTTCACGACTTATGGTATCTTTTCAAGCCCGGCGATAAGATTGTTGATCCAACGGAGAAGCAGGCCTATGTAGTTCTACGAGTCCAGCCGCCTCCTCACAGAGTTGTCAATACATGGGATCGATGGCTGCATCCAGGATTCGACGAAAATGAGGATGAGGATGTCGACCAAGTGAGACTTTACTGCGCTTTTCTTGACTTCAATGGTACTTCGTTCGGTCCAGTGGCCAAACAGTTCGTCATCCCGCAGTTTGGTAAACGCAAGGAGATCAGATCACTTCCAGTCTATCCTCTGCGGTATGCCAAGGACTCAAACCTCAAGGACGCACTCATCAAGCGAGGCAGAATGCTTCTTGATGTTGCCAAAATCAAGCCCATGTATTATAAGGGCCAGGAACTAGAAACTCGAGATGACATTGACAGCCAGGTCGTGGTTGACTTCAGAGAGGCTCTAGCCGATGAGGCCAGAAGAAAGGACTGGGAGCCTGATATTGGGACTGTCAATACGGCGCCTAATAGAAGCATTAAACAGGAGTGTGTGTCTATCTGTTGCAGCCAACAGGCAGTTTATGACGCAATGCATATTGATGATATGCAAACGGCAGATTTCGTGAGGGATTTGGTTCCTTCACTTGCCTTGGGACCGCCGTCTCTCATACTCGCTCCTAGACCGTTGGAGGATATCCTGCCAGATGGAGTGGGACTTACGGATGATGAACTAGTGCTGTTCACGTACCGTGTATTCGCGTTTGTGCTGCGAAGTCGTAAATGGGGTGATTATAGCCCCTGAGTACAGACTCTGATCCTCCAAGGCTAACATAACCTTGTAGCCCAGCTCGATCTTACATTTCTCCAGTATGAAAACTCTGGTGCTCGAAATCTGTCGATAAGTGCTTTCGACAGGCTCAAACTCCCATTAGGCCATCGAGAGATGGTCAAATCTCTTGTCATCCAGCACTTTCGCTCGAAACGGGCATTATCTGCAAAGGACGAGCGAACTGATTTGATCAAAGGCAAAGGTGAGTAGCTTTAGGGTTCTTGGTACATCTGCAAGGGTTTCTATGACTTTGACTTACACCTTTCCTACAGGCAAAGGACTCATTATGCTATTGCATGGGGCACCCGGCGTTGGAAAAACTACGACTGCAGGTCCGTACTTGCTAACCATAAAACCCAACTTCTGTAAAGTGACAACACGATTCTAACAGTTGACATTGTGAAATAGAGGGTATCGCTGAACTGTTCAACAAACCTTTGTTTCAGATAACTTGCGGTAAGTCACAGCTCACCTAGCAATGCTGCTTTCTTTACTTTCTAACTCTTCAGGCGATCTTGGAACCACAGCTCGCGAGGTAGAGGCTGAACTCGAGAAAATTTTTGCATTAGCGAGCCGTTGGGACTGCGTTCTACTCCTGGACGAAGCCGACGTCTTTCTCTCTGCTAGAGAGCGCATGGACTTTACTAGGAACGGTCTGGTCTCTGGTGGGTTTCAATATCTTTGAAAACGAGTAAGCATATGTTCTTGTCTGAGGCTAATTGTATAACAGTCTTTCTGCGAGTTCTGGAGTATTACACTGGTATCTTATTCTTGACTACCAACCGTATCGGCGATTTCGACGAGGCATTCGCGTCTCGAATCCACATGAGTCTCTATTACCCCGAGCTCGACGAACCCAAGACTTTGAAAGTATTCGAGCTTAATCTCAATCTCATCCAGGAACGTTTCAAAGAGCAGGAGCGCAATATCATATTCGATAGTTCATCGATAGAAGAGTTTGCTCGACGCCATTACCAAGAACACAAGTACAGCCGATGGAACGGTCGTCAGATCCGCAATCTTTGCCAAACAGCTCTTGCACTGGCCGAGTTTGATACACATGGAGGTGATATCAATGCTGAGGTTGATAGAGCCGTGCCCATCAACTTGCAACTGCACCATTTCAAAACCGTCCAGGCAGCGTATCTTGGCTTTGCGCAGTACTTGGGCGACGTCCGTGGAACTAAAGGAGATCGCCGGGCTATCGACTATAGACTCCGCGCAGACAAAGGCACCCCCTACGAGAAAGGTCCTAGCCCGTTCTCACAGAGAGCGGAAGAGATGGATTCTCATGCCTCGCAGACCTGGCATGGACAGTCCCCCAGCGTATCGTATAGTGTGCCACAACGCCAGTTTGTCCCCCAAGGCGATCCATTTCAGCCTTTGAATCAAGGCCAGCCTCTTCCAAATCAGAACATGCAGACTTCGCCTCAAGGATACCAGCAATATGGGCCTCGAGATTCTATGCAGCCAGGGCAGTCGGCAGCCCAGCCGAGTAACATGGGACTCAACATAGCACCGGGTCAAGAGCAGATGGGAAACAGGCAGCAGGCACAAACTGAATATCGTCCTATGCAAGGTCAGCAGCAGGGTCAACAATTCGAGCCCCAGTATAGGGGGTTCCAGCAAGTCAACCAAGGGTCGATTTCGCGAACAAGTATGAGCTTCCAAACCCCTCAGATGACCCAGCCAAGCTTCCAGGGCCAAGGTCAAGAACATCTATACCGCGTTTCTCAGCAAGCGTCCAGCGGGCAAGTCCCATCAATGCCAATGTCAACGTCGTCGATACATGGGCAGCTTCCTGGCTCACACGGCAATCAGGATGTGTTTGGTGAACAAGCTCGCAGACCTGCTTCTTAGATTAATACAAGGCTGTGTAGATGTAAGCGAATAAGAATGTTGGATTTCTTAGAATAGCTTTAAGATTAGACGTATCAGGAGAATTCAGACCTCTATCCTCCTAGTCATAGAGACGATTAGCTCACTGGCATTTACCAGACCTATATATTAGACCTTTTATAAGCTAGAGAGAATAGTCAATAACGTTTCAGACTCTATAAAACGTATTGAATAGTCACGAGGTATCCGCACGCATGTTCATATTAAAATGACTCAATATATACAAATTCATGAGACTCTGATATTATATTGCGACCCTATTTATTCCATGTGAGCTGCGTCTCAGCACAAGTCCGTCCAAGGTCATGCCACTGCAGCGAACTCCATTTTTCCGGATTCTCCGAGGCCTCGACGAAATGCTTCATAGCCAAGACAGCCTGCAGAGCCCATTTCTCAGGACTCACACGGCCAACACCCGTTGCTAGAGGCGTCATGAGAATATTCCGGATCTTTTCTCCCTCCGCTGCCTCACGGTTGTGATTATCAACAGCACAGAGCAGACTCCAGATACATTCGTACACCACTTCCTTATCCCACTGTACATCAGCAGGCATCCGCATCGTCGGACAGAGAGCAATACGACGCGTACCCCAGACGTTGCGAGAGCGCTCTTCGAAATCAGGCGGGATATCGACGAGGGTGCATGTTCCTGGAGGTGCAAAGCCGCGCCATTGCTTGTAAAGCTGGGCTTGGGCGACGCGGGTGAGGGCGAGGTAGTCACCTTCTGGTGAGAAGGCACGCGAGATGGCGTCGTCAAAGGCACCGTCGAGACGTCCGTACGAGTTGGCTGGTGAGACAATGGTGTCGAACTTGACTGACTCTTCGAGCTGGGACAAGGCGCAATTATGGATTTGGATCGAGACTGAAGAGGGGAGTTTGCGGCTGTTGCTGGCGTTCTGGAATGCGTCGCTGAATTTCTCTTACATGCAGAGGAGATGGATGTGAGGAATGTGCGAATCCGTGACGCCCATTTTTGATGATGCTCGTTTGGTGTTGCTCGAGTATGACTGAGTATGAATAGTTGTAAGATCAAAGTGTCGCTTTAGATTGTGGATGCCTAGTCAAAGTGAATTGACTACGTGTCGTCACAGTAAGCGGCCCCCGCGTTGATCTGAGCTGACGATCATCTTGGGGGCGATGAGTCAAGTAAATGAAGCTCCATCTCTACTCAACGCCCAATCCACCAGCGGTCCAGGATCCTTCTCAATCTCTCTCATGCACCCCTTGGCCCATTTCCAATGTTGAGTGTACTCGCCAAACAAATCTACCCACTCTTCAAAGACACTGTACCAATATTGTAAGGCCTCATTATCATCAAGTCCGGCAAGATTGAACAGAAGTTGCAACAAATCGTTCGCGAATTCAAGCTGGTGGATTTTCACTTGATCTGCGGTGCCGTCGTCCTCGTCGTGCAGGATGCTCTCCAGGCTGGGCAAGTCTTTCATGAGTCTCCTCCAGTAAGAAGAATATTTTGCGGGCATTTGGGCCTCAGTCATGCCTTTTATTGTTTGCTGGATGTTGCGAAACCGAAACGCCAGCTTGTCGAGCTCAAGCTTAATGAGGCGCAGGAGCCAGCTCCCTAGCACTTGGCCAAGTTTCTCACGGCCATGTGCCTTTGCATAGCATGAATTGCAGACGCACGTGTTGAGCAGAGAGTCGGTTATCTCTCTTCCGTCCCAGGTCTCGCTCCCGCTTCCATGGCCCATCTTCCTTTCAGGTTTCCAGTGACAACAGTGTCCGCCGAAGCGAAACTCTCGCAGTTCTTGCCAACGGGCGCATTCAGGACATCGAGCCATCCACATCTGCCAAGCTTGGTGGCGGGCAGAGCTTCTGTCGATGAGATCAAGTGGCAGGTTGAACGACGGTCTCTTGTGGTCGAAATATTCGGAAAAGCCTGGGAAATACCGATCGATGCATGTGCCGAATATGGCTTTCCGGCTTCGGACGATGGGTAGTCTTTGGGTACCTTCACTGCTGTTGAATGACTGCCATAGCTCACCACGTTGAAAGCGGCACTCGATGCACTTGCGAAGCCATCGCTTCTTACCGCAGTCCTCCCATTCGATGGCCAAGGCGTTTCGGTCGAGCAATGCAAGCTTGTCCTCGTAAACCATCTTGTCGAACTGATCGGGTGTCATGTCTTGGAAACCGTCTACATCCCAATCTTTGAGTAGCTGGAGCATGTCTGTTACAAAGTATGCACCTAGTGGGTGTCCTTTTCCGCGGGTAATGCAAATGAAGTACTTGCCGCGCCGTGTCTCCTCTTCTTCTAAGCGAGCCTCTTGCACATCAGGGTCGGCTCGTTCTGCTTTGATGTTTCGGAATCGTGGACGTCCAAACATCTCCCACGAGGTGGTCATGCTAGCAACCGGAGATCCAGGGAGAGAGGCTTTCTGTATCTTAATCTGAGAATCGAATGGTTGTCAAAGTGCTTGTGAGGGAGGAGATTCAAGCAGTTTATGCATGCCCATCGCATCTCCTCCCATGCTGGATCAGTCCAACTGGGCGTCAATCTGGAGTCTCGGGATCGTAGAGAGAGAGAAGGTCCTCCATGTTCAAGCGTCAACTCGAGTGCCAAGAGTCGCTCTGCGAAATGCTTTTTCTTGGGGTTGATGAGGCGACGGAAATGAATGTTTGTCTGGCTTAGAGAGATGAGGCTGATGGGCTCGAGTAAACGAATGACGCTGCACTTGAGCTCTGTCGGTAGTGTTTCCAAAGACATGCTGCTTATATTTGGTGGAATGGTGTTATGGAGAGGTGGAGTAGGATGCTCAAAGAGTCTCGAGTTAATTTGCATAGTCGTCATGTCACGTGATCAGTTCTTTGTACCGTCAGCCTGAGTGAGGAATTGAAGACAAAAAGGATAAAAGAACACCTAAAGACAGGAACAGTCTATCTATAAGATTCAATTCTCATCTATTTATGGAAAACTCTGAGGTCTGTTGCAAAGTATACACGCGCTGATTGTTGGTGGATTACGCCCCCAACTAAGTCGTGCTGACGATCCAGCAGCATAAACGCTGACAAGAATCTAGCCAAGGCATTGGACGAATGATCTTTCTCTCTTTTTACGTTATTCTTCACCAGCCTGGCTCATCCTCCAATCATGACTCGAGCATAATCCAGCCAGTGATTCCACTCTGGTCCGAGATAATCTACAATGAGACCGAATAAGTACGCCCCAGTATCCCCAACCTGCCACAAGCTCCTACCGTAGTGCAGCATCAGAGCATAGTAGCTAAGCAATATCAAAGCTTCAGGCCTCTTGGAGGCTAGCAAGCTAATGAACTGTGGAGATGCGAGCATTGTCCACTGGAAGAGCATCCTGAACCGGTTGGGCATGGGCCCTTCTTCCTCTGTCAACAAGGCATCGAAGCCAAGCTGTAGGTAATTGATCGCTGTTCTGCAAGCTTCCCTCTCGTCCTCGTTGAGACCACTTGAGTCATTGACAAGTTGCAAGATGGCCTGGCAATGGTTGCCCTTGGGTAAACGCGAGCTCTCGCCCGCACTCCATGACAAGACCGGCTCGAGTTCAGAGTCCAAAAGTAAAGGCCAGGCAGACCTTGCTACATTGTAGATGCCGCGGTTTGTATCCACACAACGCACGTATTGCTCTAGAAACGGATCTAATCCGCCTGGGTCACGGTTGGCCAACGAGTCTGCAAGGAGATGATGGCCGAGTGACACAGAGAAGAGCAGAACGGCCACGCAGTTGGAGTGGTTGACTTCGAGTCTGGTTGCGTTGAAGAGCGAGATTGCGCGTGTCTGTAGTGTAAATGCTTGGTCAAGGTAGTGTGCAGAGCGCTCAGGGCGGATAACGGCTAGGTGACGCGCGGAGAATGCCAATACTTGATACAAAAGATATGGTGCTTCAAGAGCCTTCTGCAAACAACACGTAAAAGTGGAATGGTAGTCTTCGATCTTATCGCGGAGATTAAATAAGTGTTTATTCATGGATAGGTGAACAAAGAGTTCCATGTGGTCCATGTTGATGATGTTATCGGAAGCAGGCTCTGGAGTAACGGAAGAAGTAGCTGATGGGGTGCTTGTCGACTTGGACCCATCATCAGAGCTTAGTATATGTTCATCTTGGGACGATGAGCCGGATGCAAAAGGCCTGACAGCTGACGCGAGGCTCTGGTATGTAAAGCTGCAGCTTCGACCTGTCATGGCACAGAGAAGACATTCTGGACGACGCTCGTCACACTGAAGACACACGCGTATTAGTCATGTGAGCGCGCAGCAGCATGTTCAATAGGATAGCAAATACCTTGACATGACGCTGCTTGCTGGCAACAAGAAGATCAGCTTTGCACCAAGGGGGATGTCAGCTATAGCTTGGCTGTCTTGGGGACTCACCACTGTAAGCAACCGTTTTTTGACTTTTTATGGCTGCGGCGAAGCATTTTGGAGGAATTGGATTAGAACAACGCCTGTAAATAACTTGATTGATTCAATATGCCAAGCTACTCCGTGGGTTCGACGATGCAGAAATCAAGAGCAAAACCTTGGACCTCTGAGACATAAAGAATGAACGTCATAGCGTCCGCCCACTGTCAGCGAAGTGTGCCTTATCCGCTCATCAGAGACAGGGATCAGCATCAGACCCTTATCAAACTAAGCCTTACCATCCTGCACTATGCCAAAGACCACCTAGTGAGTGACGAGAGTTAAACCCTCTGTGGTTATGATCCCCTGTCGTCTGCTTAGCTAACACGCGTGTCCGGCGATTCGGCCGCACACACCCTGGACCTTATCTTCAACATCAAGGCTGAGTTGCTAACTAAAGCGACTATGTGATTGTTCCAGAGAATAACACGCAATACGCGTGTCAGAAAGGGACGGTATATATTTATTCTTAGACTGGTGAGATTGAACATCACAAAATGTTTTGCAGTATAAGATATCCTGTTTACTCCTCCACCTTGCTGTGATATCACGACAGCTCATCCTCGGACACTGCCTCCTACCATTTTCTGACTAGAGCTTCTCATTGAATTTCTTCTTTCCACCCGAGTATTTCTTATTCTGATCGAATACTGTCTCTAGTATCTGTCCATTCCCATCATGCCTACCCTCCAACCATACACGGGCGATGTTTATCTCTGGGAGTATCTTCCTAGCCTGCCGGGCGCCATTATTTTCGCTGTTCTCTTTAGTGTTGCTACAGTGATCCTTGTGTGGCGAACGTTTAAATCTAGATTTTGGTTCTGCATCCCCTTTCTCATCGGCGGACTCTGTACGTTTTATCTGAACTCACTATTTTGATTATAACTAACAATCTTTGGTAGCCTCAGTACTTGGATACATCTCTCGAGCCTTGGCCTGGAATGCCACTGACTCTTTGGTCTTGTATATTGCACAATCTCTGTTCCTCCTTCTTCCTCCCGTTTTTTTCGCCGCGACGTTATACATGGTATACTCCCGTCTTGTCCGGGCTGTCGAGGGAGAGACCTGCTCTCCTATTTCTGTCCGTTGGACCACCAGGATCTTTGTTGTGGGAGACCTCATCACATTCAGTATTCAGGGCAACGGTGGTGGACTGCTAGCAAACGCAGAAAAGGTCGACCTTGGAAATAGGATTATCATCGCTGGTCTGATTGCTCAGATACTCCTCTTCCTCCTTTTTATCATCTGCTGCGCCATCTTCCACAAGCGATTCGACACCCATCAAAGCCACACAAGCATTCCAAACGAAGTGCCATGGAAGTCTTGTCTCGGAATGCTTTACTTCGCTTCCATCCTTGTTCTTGTACGCAGCATCTTTCGAGTAGTCGAGTTTGCCATGGGAAAAGAAGGTTACCTTCAGCAAAAGGAGTGGCCAACAGTTGTTTTCGACTCGACCCTGATGCTGCTCGTTATGGTGGCATTTTATATCCGGTTTCCGGACAATCTTGGTACCTGTTCGCGAAACGCAGACATGGAGCTTGGGCAAAAGCCTTCATCTAGCACCAACGAGCAGCGCATCACAGGTTAAATGACCACCGCCCCTTGACAGCCGTGGCTCGATTGTTGGTCCTTCGTTCGAGTACATACACTATCCTTTATCATCACTCAGAGTTTAGATATCTCATATGCCTGGTCGGAATTTGGTTTCCTATTTTGATAAAATCAGATGTATAGAAACCCTTCTTTTATTGAAGGTTTATCTACAATATTATGCATATACTACAAGTACAATCAGCATCTAGTTATATGGCTCAAGCTCAACTGAGTACATGTCGTCAGTGCCTTTACTTTTGCCATGTTCGGTCAAAATGCCTCTATTAGAGTCTCCATCACTTAACCGCTCCCAGTTATCGTTTCCACCAGGGGTTGTTCGGCCACGATCAGTAGCATTGGAGAAGCCGTGCCTCTGACCACGAGAGCTTCTTTCTCCTACCTTTCCACCCCCGATGGTCACAATAGTATTCGCATTAGGTGTGCTTGCCGATTGTTGTGAGTCTTGGCCACGCATACGCTTAAACAGGATGCGTATGGACGGGAGTGAAGCTGCTGTACAGCCTATACCAATCTCGACACAGGAGAGTAGAACGATATAACCGATATAATCTAGACAGTTGTCAGTATGACTGGGTCAAGTGTATGAAGGCATCAGGCTGCAGCGAGCAACGTACACTTGAGGTTATCTGTCGGTTGTTTATAATGGGAGATGAAGGGCGCTCGAGCTATCGTCGCGATGGAAGCACTGACAGTGATAGTTAGAAATGACTGGCACAGGTAGAACGCCGGAGAACTTACACCGAGGCAAGAGATAAGAGGAAAAGCACTTGGATTTTGGCTTTGATCGACATTTGCGTCTTCCACAGTAGGACGCCCGGCAGCACGATGCAGCCAAGATCAGTGACAATACTTGCCGCGGTATTGGTATGACTGATGCCAATCAACGTATCGACCTCAGCGCAGCTTGCTTTCCCTTGCAGGACAAGGTCTGTATTCCAGTTGGCCTCAACCGGTCGGCAGAAGGTAAGAATACCAAAGAAGGTGACGCAGAAAGAGGCCCAGGTAAGAAAGAAAAGTATCCAAATCGCGTATCGTATCATGGGTATCGAGCTTGAGGCAATTCGGCGAAGTGTGACGCATACGGACGACTTGATGAGAGCGACGGCAACGACGTAGACTGTGATCCATATGATGTAGAACTTTTGTGCTTCCGATTGCATCCACGCGTTCAAGTGGTCGTCCTTGGAGCCTATTCCCACCGAGACAGCGCGTACGGCAAGACCGGTGTCGGCGATATAGACAATCTATGCGAGTCATCTGTGTTAGTGGTATATACTCATAGGTGATGGGTGATCATGATGTCTTACCAAGCCGCCTAAAATTAACCAATCGTCTAATCCAAAGCTGTTGTCGGTCAGACGAACTGCCGTCCGAATGCCGACAGTTATCGCTGCGAGAAAGACAAACAACAAGCCGATGATTGTCATGGCAAGAGGAAAACCTTCCAGCGTAACGGACCGTGCATTCTCGTCAACCATTTCGAATCAACTATAGGTTTCTCGTTGACTTGAGTAGAGAACTGCTTCTAAGGACTCATCTAATAATGGTCACGTTGGAAAGCTGCTCAAATACCAAGTACCTTAGTGGCGAATACCTTTGCATAGAAGGCTGGCCTGATCGAGCATTGTTTTACTTTAATACTAGGTCATGCTAAAGAGTCAGGATTTAGCCCGGAAACATAGAACAAGCAACTGTTTCATTTCACACTATCGGCTTATAACCCGAACCAAGCTATGCAGACGAGGTGAAGATCAACAAAATATCACCAAGTTGTCCTACGGCCAACCAATAGGCGAAGTTCCGAGGCATGGGACCTTGTCCGCCTGGCAAATCCTTGTTACTTCCGGACTGGAGCCTCTAAGCCTGAACCCTGGTGAAGGTGTTAATTCAAGCGAGCGTTGTAGCGGGCCGTTGTGGTTCCTGTATACCATGTTCCTCGTCCTGACTGGACTGTAGTGGGCGTTTGATGCCAGGGTGTTTAGGTTTTTGCAAAGTCGTATGACAGTAAAAGCCACGTCGAATTCAACATTAACGAATCTCTACGACGAAACCATGGGATAGTTTAACTTCTATATCAACTTGTTGGCAGTAAGTCCTCGAAGAGGTTTGTATCTTGACCAAGACACTTTGTGACTCAAGCATACCACTGCCGTGAGAATCCTCAACGGATATGGCCAAGGTTCTTTTCATCTCAGGTTACAGTAACGCATCCACAAAGCACATGATTCGAAGCGGTTGGCTCCATAGCAATCGACTACCCGAGGAGTTCGTGTGGTTTTCCAGTACCCCATCCACAGGGTAACGGTTACATGTTATATATAAGAGTAATCGTTTATTGGACAACAAGTACTTTGAACCACTCTCCTGGAGTCGTCGCCCCTTTTGCTTTTTGTTGTCGGGGTCGCCTCGTCTAAACGTGCCTGCATTTCTTGTTTCTTACACCATCGGCCTTCATCTCGACTCCAGAAACCATGGCAACTCGGCATGAAATTTGCGTCAGCCCCCTGGGCGTCGATACAGGGGCCCATGATGAGGTTTTCCAGCTCTCAGATTTGGACCACCTTATGCCGAAACTATACGTTCACATGACTGAGATTTTTGAGCTGTCAGAAGACACTCCCAAAAGTTTGATAGTTGACAACCTCGTAAAGGGACTGGAGCGCACCCTTGCCGACTATCCCATCCTGACAGGTTAGCTGTCTCAACTATCAAGTATCACGGGATCGTTGACTAACAATGGCTGACAGGAACTCTCCATTTTGATAACGACACTAAGCGTATTGTCGTCAAGAAGCAATCGGACTCTTCACTTGTCCTTTACGTCAAAGAAGCTGGCTCAGATGACATTCCCCCTTTCAATGTTCTCGAGAAGCATGACTTTCCCGTTCATGTGCTCGACTCACCAAAGGTGCTTCCCGCTCCATTTGTTGGCCCTCACTTCCCTATACCAGGAAAAGACCTATCAACCACCGGACCCGCGGTCGCAGGTGCACAGATAACTTTTATTGAGGGCGGTATCATCTTGGGCCTTGCCATCCCGCACCAGGTTTGTGACGGACCAGGCTTTGAGAACCTCTTGACAGCATGGGCCCGGTATACATCCGCTGCTACAAAGGGAGAGTGTCTCAACAGGCTTGATACTTCTGCGTCCCAAATTCCCCCTCGCAGTATCTTTACATCACAGGACAAACCAAAACTTATCCCCGAAGAGTTAGAGAAACTACATGCCAAGTTTCCCACCATGAAGCTACGAGACGGTCCTCCTGCTCCTCCACCGGCTGACTTCAAGATGCCCGTTGTAAAGACTCGCATCTGGCACTTCCCAAAGAGCAAGCTGCAGATGCTCAAAGCACAATGCAGTGCTGGGCTAGAGCCAGGAACCTGGATCTCGACTTATGATGCCCTGCTGTCCATGATGTGGCGAGCAACCGTCCGAGCCAAGTCGCCGCTGATCAAGCCAGATCCTACAGCACCATCCAAAGCAATCCATGCTGTCAACGGCCGTGGTCGCACCGGCTGGCCAGTTTCAGACCGATACATTGGCATTGCTATCACACTCCCGCAATCGAGGAGCCTTACAGTTGCTGATGTTCTCGGCGACTTGGAGACGACTCTGCCTGTCTTGGCTCGTGCCGTACGCGATAGCACCAACTCCGTCAACCCAGAGTACATGGCGGACCTTGTAAAGTTCGCTGCCGCATCACCGAATCTCCAATGGTCCGAGCTGGACATGCATTGGGTATTGGGTCTTGATTGTATGGCCTTTGACTGGCATACCATGAAATCATACAGGACCATGACTTTGGCTTCGGCAAACCGGCGGCACTGAGGTGGCCGCATCCCAGCTTCGAGGGGTTCTTTTTCGTGCTCCCAACAAGGGCTGGGCTGAGGAATGCCGGTGAGGATGAGGGTATCGAGGTCTGCTTTGGTCTGGAGGAGAGCTGCTATGCTGAGTTGGAGAAGGATGAGGAGTTTGCCAAGTATGCTGAGCAAAGGGGTTTAGGCATCTGAGAGACGACCCCTGTTTATAAAAAATACGCCTCTCGTCAACGCAGCTAGCTGAAAAAGGTTCAGCTATCAAAGCTTCTCCAGAGATTACAACTCGTCTTTTCATTGGACACTCTCTTATATCCGGACTTTGCACTCGGGATGTGTTTCTGCACCAATCGCTTTATTTCCAGATGCTAGCTTCCAAGTTGCGAACAAGCAGAATGGCGTGCGAGCCACGCGAAACCCTCTGTCTATCGCGTTCTAATATCGTGTTTGATCAACGTGACCCCTAACTAAGCTCTGCTGACATCTAAGATTATACGCCACCTGACATCTGTGGCTTCAGATCCTCAAAATACATATACAACTCCTCTCACGGCCGCTAGTGCTGACTCTCACGGCGGCCGAAATTACCTCAACCTGCGGGGAAACAGGATCATCTACCAATAGATTCCCACGAATTATCTCGTTTCAGCACGGTGAGCCAAGATCCCAAGATCTGCTGGAGATCCTGAAATGCATGACAAATCCATTACTAACTCGGCACTTGGCCGTAGGGCTGGCGATGCGTTCCCAGCATCAAGCATTCATCACTGTCCCCATCCCGAGCCACGTGCCGCCCGAGTTTGTGCTCGCCCATATTCAGACATACACGCCGACTTTGGCCAACAACTCGATAGTCGTCGACTTTTGCGAGACGTCCCCAAACGTCGCTCTGGTTTCCGAAGACCCCTTCTTCGGTCCTCTGAATGTCAGTGTTCGGAGTTTCGAGGCACTAGAGCGCATTACACTAGCCCCCGGTTTGATAAGAGACCGAAAGTGGCCTGCTACCTTCCAGTGCATTCCTAACGGTATAAGATGTCGTGCAGATGCCACAGCCGGCGTTATTGCCTGGGCTGAGTACACGGTTCGTCCACGACAGGACCCAGATACTCCAAACAGCACGGGAACGTTAGTCGAGGAATGGGAGTTACATGAGATGTTCATAATCGAAGCAAACAACCTGCTTATGCCATTTGTCTCGCGGACTGCGAATGCGGTTCATCAAGAAAGTTCAGAGAAGATTGTGGAGGAGGCAGTGAGGAAGTATATGGCCAAAGAAAGCCATGTCATGATGAAATAACAGCCGGGATGTTCTGTCTTGATTCAATCACTCAACCAGACGTGACTGTTTTGTCAAAACTGTTGGATAAACCATTAAAATATTCTACATCATGCCTCCATCGTTCCAATACCTCAACTCCACGGCAAGTCATAACCACATAAACTACCCAATCATTCACCCTATTAGCGGCAAATCTCTCCTCGTGTATGTGATGACCCCAACTGGGATGATAGCGTCGTCTCGATACACGACTGTTTCTGGAAAGTTGAGCATCCCACCTTGGTCGATCGTGGCCCCCTCGATCTGTCAAGATTGAGTCAGTATACGAGCAACATAGGAAAGTTGACAATTTGTGTACACTATCAAACCCTCTGTTGGGTGAGAGTCGATAGCTACAAGGATACCTCATGACTTGCGGTCGACTGCTTATAACATGACAAATGAGGACGGCGTAAATCTCTGAGTTGGTATGCTCGTTGTATGAGAAGTTATCCGCTTCTGCGATCAAAGTTATGAATAGACCCATCTCAACCAGCCGATAACAGACCTACTCGATGATACCTTGGAGGTGTAGATCCCCTTACCAAACATTCCGTTGGCTGGAGTCCAGATCAGTCGAACTTGGCTTTTAAATATTTCATCTCGCAACTCACCGGCCCTGTGGACCTTGAAGGAATCACGAAGTATACCACACAAACCACAGCAATCTCGGTCACAGGGTCTTAAGGGGTTATCGCGCTCACCAACGTGGCAGCTTCGGCGTGTGCCGTGGTAGCGGACCCGGGGACGTCCCCTTGACCGTCGAAGGTATCGAAAGAAACAACGGCCGCGGTAGGAGCGTTCGAGCTCATTCTGATTGACATAGTAGATATCCTGGACATGGGCTACTTTGTCGCTATGCAACCAGTTCCTATAGAAACCTCTTTCGACTAAATCAGTACATGTTAGTATTGTGCAAACTGGCTGAATATACTCGATTCCTTGATACTTACGCTCTTCATACATACAACTCCGCTTAGGTACGAGCTCGAGTGCCTATCGAGAATTATTTAGCCAGCTCTTTGGAATATAGCAGACGGACAGCCTACCGGCGCCATTTCGCAGTGGAAAAGAGATCAGCTGCTAAACAGAGGATTAGTTGATACTTGTGGGGGTTAAACCCACACTCGAAAGGACTTGAAGGACTGGAGATGGACCAGATGCTTAATTGATGGGACAAAAAGAATGACGGGACGGGGCAGGGCCAGAGCAGGGCTTTATACTAGAGCCCTCACATTGAATAGAAGCTGGAAATAGGAGTCTCTTCTTCATCTATACACTTACCTGCATGGAATAACAGTCTAGGCACTCAAAATGTGTTATCTGTGGCATATATGAATCATATCTGCTCTGTGCACGTTGCGTTTTGATACATTTCGAACTTGCAGTGAGTAAGTAGTACACTCGTGGTGCACGATGGCATGACGGTGTGATATGATTGGAAGATGGGATATGAAACCCCAAGTGTTCACGGCGTTCGCGTTCTATGTTTATATTCAGTCTAAAACTACATACACTCTTAATAGGAAAGAAGAAGTAAGACATTGAATATGAAGCCTTATAAGCGCCCTTGATACACGCCCAGCTTTCATCCCTGCGTGAATCTGCTTGATTTGATTCGCACGTTTTGCTCCGCCCCTCTTTTACTGCCATCATTCACCCCTCAGACAATCTCACCCACGCTTATTCTTTTCCCAGTCTTGCAAAAACGCACGATAGCTAAAAGGCTAAACATGGCGCCTTACGACGCAATTTGGAAGAAGAATGCGGAGGCAACAAGTCTATCATTCGCCCGAAAACTTGTCGATGCGATGGACGACGTCGTGTCCTTTGTTGATAAACGTCTAGATTGGGGCGGAGATGCTCAATACGATGGCCTTCTTGCAGGCTCGTTCAACATCAGTCTCAAGGTGAAGCGTGGAGATGCCGAGCAACGTGCCATTATCCGCTTTCCATTCCCTGGAAAGTCGTACGAGCCATGGGGTGAAGAAAAGGTCAAGAATGAGGCAGCAGTAATGGCCTATATCCGCGAACACACCAATATCCCTATCCCCACTGTCTATTGCTGGGGCAATACTATAGAAAGCCCGAGGGAGTTGGGACCCTTTATTATTATGGAATTTGTACAAGGTCAAAATCTGGGTCGATTCTTGGCGGAGCCGACTGATGACGATTCAAAACTCGTTTTCCTAAACTCCCAGATCGACGAGAAGATGCTTGATGGTATATACGAGCAGATAGCGGGTTTCATCTTACAACTATCAAGGCTCGAGTTGCCGCGTATCGGGGCAATATGCAAAGACGAAAAGTCTGCAGCTTGGACTGTTGCTCAGAGACCTTTGACCTACGACATGAACGAACTGGTCACGGTTGGCGGCTGTTTCGCTGAGCAGTTACCAATCACAACAACATTCGATCATGCCGACGACTTTTTCGCCGCCTGTGCGAAATGCTTCGAGGTACATCTTGAAGAACAACGCAATATCTCGGGCGATGATGAAGATCTGGCTTGGAAACAGTTTGTGGCGCGTCGCTGTTACGCCAAATTGATTCCCGAGTTCGGCACGCTTGACAATGCTGGCCCATTCCGACTCTTCTGCGACGACCTCCGTCCAACCAACATGCTGATTGACCCCGATACACTCCGTATTGTTGCAGTATTCGATTTCGAATTCACCAACGCGATGCCGGCGCAGTTCATCCACGATATACCATGGTGGTTGTTGCTCCAGCCGCCAGCTGTTTGGCTTAGAGACGACAAGTTGGATGAGTTCCTGCATGCCTTTGAGCCCAGGAAAGAGCAATTTATACGAGCAGTCGAGCATGAGGAAGCAAAGATGCCGACTTCTAATCAACAACCACCACTGTCCGCCCAGATGCGTGACTCATGGAATAGTGGCCGTTTCTGGTTCAACCTTGCATCGCGGTGCAGCTTTGATGTAGACGACTTTTACTGGCAAGTCTTGCATAAAGAAGACATGGGAGAAACACTGTTGGGCCACGAAACTTTGGCCCAAAAAGAAGATTTTCTGAATCGCAAAATGAGCCAGGTGGATCTATATTGCAAAGAGAAGGCAAGTGACGAGCGTTTTGCCGAAAACTAAGGTTAGAATGGATAGCCTGGAAAGACATTTTACTCTTATCCTCTACACCTAATAAGATTGGAATTGCAAACTCTCATAGAACATCAATTTCAAAAGCACATCTGACCCTATAGCGACATCATACTAAGCCACCTGTCTAGCCGTTGGTATAAACATCGTCTTAAATCTCCTATTCTAGATACCCTTGCCGCGACTCTGTTGCAAAGTAGTCCCAGCATCTGCAACTAGCTTTGTCATCTCCTCCGCTTTCCTCTCTTTCTCCTTATCCTCTTCTCGCTTCTTCATAGCCTCTTGGCGGCGCTGTTGAGATGACAGACCCTGCTTGATGAGGGCTTCCAGATCCCCCGTGTCCACGATCTTGCCGCCTTTGCGTTCATCCGCCATGACGATTGATGTGGAGGTATCAGCTGGTAGTAGATACGGAAGGAATGTCTAGCGCCTGCTGATATACGAGTTAGCCGTCATCGACATAAGCATGTATCATAAAACGAATCTCCCATATCGTGGATTCAAGTACAGATTATTGTGAGGGGTTCCGCCCGGATAATGTTGCATACCTGTTGTTGGTCGTCCTCACCCCGCTTTCATTACCAAGTGTAGAAAGAGAGATTACCAACCTGCTAGGCAGCAGCGGTATCATGACATCATGAGATATATTTTATAGGCTCACGGTTGAAATTGTCAAATAGAGCCGTTGGTAGTATCGTCGTTATCCATCAGATTCAGCCTAAGGAGGGGTCAGCTGCTGTTTTCCTCGCAACACAAGTGATGTTCTTAAAGCGGATTCAGCCCCTTATCTCCGAGCATGGTAATGTTACTACCAAGTGGTAGGATATCTCCTGATCTTTGTGGCCTGATCACTGGTGTACGTGCTGCTACCACAAAACTTGACATCTCAACTATCTCAAGACTGGCCTTGACAAGGACCCGTATATAACATGTGAGAAATAAACACTGTAAAATGGGCTTGTACAAAGTCTCGTAACATGTTTAATTGACTTGGTCACTTGTCTCACTTAGTTAGCTGTATTTGGTTGGCTTTTCCATTTTCCATGCTGGCAAGATGCTCCAACCTATATGGTAATTGATTATATATAGTTATTAGTTATTTCTCTCGCTTTAAGATATAAATTTGGACACATACCTGTTGTAGGGGTATCCGTCTGTGTCCAGCCTTCTTCAACTGGCCGAGATATTAACTAGTGGTGAGGCAATGTCAAAAGATAACCTCATCGCTATACACAATACATGCCACTAGACGTTTTGAAACGTTATTAGAAGGCTTGATAGAATAGCTTAGATTTGCGTTAAGTGAATCCGCTTTTGGTACCTTTAGCCACGACGTCTGGAGTTAAAAGGATAGTGGCTGGATGATGACGAATTTCCTTCGATAAAGCCCCGGAATAAACCGCAACCATTACTTCTTTCAGTGCTGGGCGCAGAAACCCTCATGCGGGTAAGCCAAAATTGTCTCGGGCAGGGCTGATCTGCATTGAATTGGCTTCGTGGAACGCAGTTTGTGGAATGCGGTAAGCCTCTTGTCTCACACCGGCTGGTACCGCCAAGAATTTATCGGCGGTTGCAGATAAATAGACAAGTTGCCCGCTCTCTCAGTCACTTTCCTTCTATGTCGTCATACAATATTACAGCTCAAGATGGGTGAGTCTTTGAGCTTCTCTTCAGGTTTGTTATTGCTTCACCTCAAGGCTCTATATGGTAGCTAACATGTCAAGTTTGGGCCACTTTGGTGACCAAACTCGACTATCTACCAGGCGTTTTGACTCTTAACCACCGTCTGCACCGCGTGGGATCCAAGTACCCGCTCCTGGTTCTCCATACGGACTCATTCCCTCAACAAGGCCGCGATGTCCTCAAGCAGAGATCTATACCCATGCGCGAAGTTCCTCGCCTAGCCCCCACCAGCTCTCAGGACTATACCAACGAACCACGATTCGAAGAGACATGGACTAAACTCGTCGTCTTCTCACTAAAGGATTACTCACGCATTGTTCTGCTTGATTCGGATATGCTACCTCTTCGAAACATGGACGAGCTCATGGACTTGGAACTGGATCCTCCATCATTGGTTGAATCTCAAGATGTAAACCTAAGTAAAAGAGTATTTGCTGCTTGTCACGCGTGTGTATGCAACCCGCTCAAGAAGCCGCATTATCCTAGCAACTGGATACCCGAAAACTGTGCCTTTACCTCTCAGCACGACTACCCCGAGCTTGCTCAGACAACGGGGGCAAGTGTTTCATCAGGCTTAGGCAAGCTCAACAGCGGCCTGCTGGTTGTCAACCCATCCAAAACCGTTTTCGACATGATACTACAACGGATGGATGTTTGCGGATCGGAATATCAGTTTCCCGACCAGGATCTACTTGCGGACCTTTTCAAGGGCCGCTGGGTTGTACTGCCATACATCTACAACGCTTTGAAGACCTTGCGCCAGGCTTCTGTGCATGGTGCCATCTGGAGAGACGATCGGGTCAAGAATGTCCATTATATCCTTAGTCCTAAGCCGTGGGGAGAGATTGACGCTCATGGCAGATGGACTGGTACTCAAGAAATCCACAAGTGGTGGGTTGACGCATATAATGAGATGCTTACAGAGGGAAATTTCCATGGAAATGAGGTGAAACAGGGAGAAGCGATTACTGGAGAGGTCGGCTGGTCAAAGGCTCAGGTAGCTTGATCCCATTACGAGAATCTGTACTTCTGGGGCACTGTTGTATCAGTCGACGTGGCTAGTTTGCGTTTGATTTCAGTCTTCTCTCGTGTACTCCACGGGCTATCAAGGATACTTTGTTTCTAATTTATCTCACCGCTGTTGAACTTCTCATGGAACTATTCGCCTTTTTATTAAAGCCTTCCAACCTGCGCAAGGTCCAACTAATCGTGTGCACAAACACCCTCCCCCATTGAAACAAGAGCACAAGATGCTTCATAAGTATGCGAACGTGTTCAGATTATTCCTTAATCTCGGCCTTGTGAAAGAGGTCTGGTTAACTGTTAGTTATTTTGCTTTTGGAGGCACCTTGGCAAATGACCGTTAGACAGACCTGGTACTTCTGGCATCCAACGAGCCCGATATTTACAAAAGAACTCGCCCTTGGGAGGGAATTCGTCTGGCTCATCAAAGGTTCCCCACATGATGTATCGAAACTTGTCTGCTGCTTGTTCCTTTTGTTCACTTAGCCTCATGTTCCATGTCGCAGGCCCAGAAGAGAGTACTTACGCCATACTCGCAGATGAAAGCACCACAACTGTCACAAAACTCTCGGGTCACGCCGTTCTCCTGCTTGAAAACTTTTGGCTTTCCTTGATCGTAGCTGAAGCCATCGACGGAGACCTAGCAGCGTTTTAGCCATGTTGAATTTTCGAGGTTTATGCAAGGCAGACTAACCTTTGTGGTGAGTCCAAAGTTGGTACCAAAGGCTCGACGACAACTCCCGCAGTGGCAGAGAGAAGTTCGAGCATCATCAGGCGAGTCCATTGACACGCTATACTTGACGTTGCCGCAGACGCATTTTCCGCTGTAGCTGGGCATGATGGAGGTTTGGGCTAGAGATTGTTGGTGCTGTTGATTAACGAATAGGAAATAGCAAGCGATAGTTGAAACTGGATCTGGATAGTTAGAACTATCAAGGTGTTCAATGATACTGTAACAGTTGTGATGTATAAATGAGTGCTAACTGGTTTCGTGGGGAAGGGTTGTCATTCACCAAGTTCTGACGTCAGACTTGTATGACGCTTATCAACGTCAATATTACAATCTGATACCAGGTTTGCTATGTACCATGATAGAAATCATTTATTTTTTTGATAAGGACTAGAATGTTTTCTTTATTACGGTATGATGCACTATTTTATACTCAACAGATATTCTACTAGTGATGCCTTACGTAAATAATAATATTTACAGATAATTCCTCCGCGAAAAATCAAAGTGCTTCTTAAAAGAATGTTCTGGCCCTTCTCAGTTACTCTTAATGTCCTTTGCTCTTGTGATAAACCCCATTTTCGTCAGGAATCTCGTCGTAGGACTCGCTTCTGTTAGCACATATCAAAAGCAAAGAACTCGTCAACTTACTTGTCAAACTTTCCTGCCCACTTGTCAAAAGCAAGCAAGGCGGTCATTAAACCCGTCCAGATAATAATGCCGTAGGGGTAATCTCCCTCATACATGCCTAGTAGGGTGCAGCCAACTATGCCACAGGTGTATGTGGCCCCAAACGAGTCAAACCCTGCTAAATGATTACAGACCCTGATAATAAATCGTGCCCAGACAAAGTTGTTGAGGAGTTTGATGCTTGCTCTGTGCCACGTTGTCGACCCGAGATAAGCTGCTAGACCCGAAGCGAGAAGACGCTGGAACGCCATGCAATGAAAGGCAGTGCGTGAGAGAGGTGGGCTGGAATTTGGTATATGACGGACTGTGTCGGCCATGTATAAGCTCGTCGAGGCTTGAACTATACAGAGGATAAGGTCGATAGCTGTCGGACTTGGCTCATGGCCGAACTGCAAAAGTTTGAAATGGTAGATGACAACCTCCAACAAAGAAACAATGGCATGTAGCACGAGAACCGAGTGAGGAGCTTTGTGCGACATTGACCAACCCTTTGTTGATAGCTTCCCATAGAAATGAGAAGCCCAGTACCCAAAAGCGAAAGTCACCCAAGCGAGTTCTAGCAAGACATTGTGAGATGGGATCGTGGACGTGTCGAAGCTGAAGGTCAAGGTTCGGTTTAAAGACATTGTGCTCGATGTTCAGGTGAGACTCTCTCGTTGACAGAGGAAAATATAGCTCTCACAAACAGCTAGAGAGGATTAGTTCTGGTTTTGAACCTTTGGGGAAGTCTGGATGATTTGGGAGGTCACTGGATCTGGTCTGGCAATTCCAAAAGTCTGACTGTGCTTATTGTCAGCTTGTAAAGCGCTCTTTGTGCCTTGGTCAGAGGAGTACCAATCAAGCAGACACACCATGTATACGTATACTAACGAGGGGGGGGGGGGGGCTAGTTTCTTACTTTATCATACAACAGAGCTCAAGCAGGCACACCCCTCAACTTGCTTCACCGCTCGCCCTCGGCGAGGCTTTAGCACTTCAAATTGGCGTCACTATCTGACACACCTCAAATGCTGGCACTACCTACACACATCCTGTCTCCTTGGAACCACGGAGGCTGGTGGGTCTTGGCACTCAGCTTGACTTCTAACCCATGGAAGTTGATGATATGATATTAGCCCGAGGTGCAGGCTTTTATATTAATGTTCATCAATATTGAAATTTTTCATTCGTCACTGGTCGGCTATGCATATACGATAGAGTGACAAGCAAGCTTATGAAAATCTTTGCCTTTTTGGTTATATCGAAATGTCATCATTCCAGTAGTTGCTTTTTAACCAACGACGCTGTTTCTAGAACTCCAAGCTTCCCAACTCAGTATTCAACTTGCCATAGAAGAACATGGCTAACTCAACCCATCATAAGAATAATGAAGCAATTGAGAATGACCATGAGAAGCCTGTTTTGTTCTTGTACGAAACCTTCACCTCGTTTACTGATCTTACTGACGTTTACAGTGACATCGATAATTGCCTCTACTCGCGCAGCAAGTCATTAAAGAGTCTAGAATATTCAACAACTAACTCTCGCAGATTACAAAGTCCTAGAGCTCATGTCTGGTCTCATTGACGACTATTTCAAGACGCACCTGGGTCTACTACCTGACGATGCCGAGCGACTACACAAGGACTACTACCATCAGTACGGCCAGGCAATTGAAGGCCTGGTACGTCACCACCAGATTGACGCACTCGACTACAACGCCAAGGTCGATGACGCGCTGCCCCTCGACGACCTGATAAAGCCCGACCTGCAACTGCGGCAATTACTCGAGGATATCGACACTTCGAAAGTGAGGCTTTGGTTGCTCACGAATGCCTATGTCAACCATGGGAAGCGTATCGTGCGGCTGTTGGGAGTCGACGATTTGTTTGAGGGGTTGACGTATTGTGACTATGGTCAAGTGCCTTTTGTGTGCAAACCACAAAAGGAAATGTTTCTTAAGGCTATGAAAGAGGCGGGAGTGTTAGAGGTTTCAAACTGTCACTTCGTTGGTAAGTTGGCTGAGAAACTCTGAATGACGCGGCTGACATTCCTTTAGACGACTCGTATAAAAACTGCGTCGGGGCACAAAAGGCTGGCTGGACCGCAGTCCATTACATAGAAGAGAGCTTAAAAACACCAGAAACACCAGCTTCTCGGTATCAGATACGTAGCTTAGAGGAGTTGCGGTCAATCTACCCCGACTTCTTTAAGCTCAAGGGCTGAGGGTAGGTCATAGCCTAATGGGAAACGATTATGGCGTATGGAGACATAGAAAACACTTATATTAGCTCTTTATTATCATTATGATTCTGATCAATGTAAACAACTCACATTTCGATTATTGGTTGGGAGGCGGGTGCATACTGGTATCGGAATAAACTCCAAGCGTTCTAGAGGTCAATTCTAAATGATTTAATATTCTGGTGTCCCGTGAGTTTTTTCAAACCAGAGCATTTGCGCCAATATCTCACCTGCGTTGTAGAACCTACTCTAAAACACAAAATGTGTGTGAGCAAATAAGTTTATCATGGAGATAGTAACTCTGTTCAGCTTGTGTAGGCGATGCACAGGTCCTATAACACGAATGACTTTGCGTCGTTTAGAGTTCACGACTGCATTCAATTTATGCACAAAGTTTTCAAGCTGATAACTGAGCATATAAAGAGTGTGAAATTGTTAAATGCTTCTTTCTTGTTGACCTGATTCAAACAGCTTTCAGCAGATGATCCAGACATAACGCTTTCACCATCCTGCTACCGCTATTTTGAGGTCAGCAACAGAATGATTCAACCCCTTAGAGCTGTTCAACGCTAATATACCAAAGCAAAAACTCCTTTCAAGATGTCGTCAGTCAGTAACAGCCCCCGTCCGGGCCCCTGTGAAGGAAGCCATGAAGCAAAACGGACTCCTCACCCATCATGTGAGCGCTGTCACGGACAGGGGTATTACAACTCCCTGGAGTATTACTGGCAAGAAAGACCCTGCGACTACTTTGTAGGACATTGTACACTCGATGGCCATACAGCAGGCTGTCAGGAGAGATTTATAGAATCGGGGAGAACTGAACGCTTCTGTGTTTGCCATTTTTGTCTTGGGAGTGGTACGATCAGGGAGCAACTGTCTCATAATGAGCGAAAGGTGTGCAGTTGCTGGGGCTTTCATTAGATGATGCTGAGATGATTACTTTTAACAAACTCTTATTGTAACCATTACGGTAATGAGAATTAAGGAAGTACTAACTGTGGTCCCATATGATTAAATCATTATTGATGAAGTTCGGTATCGTATGCTTCAGACTAACTTTAGTAGTGCTGAGTCGTGCGTGAGCGAATATGGGGTTTCCAAAGTTTCGTAGATGCGTATGACACATGCATAGAGCGAAATAGTAGCAAGGCTATACTTTTTGTCAAACTCAAGCATGCCTGGCTTACACGTTGCATATTGAGCTGGCCATAGGCTTTCCCGCTGGCTGCAGAGAAGGTGCATGCATACATATGCACCACGAAAGGTAGCGGTTTTCTTCACGGCTATAAGTACTCTGCTCTTCCATGACTTAGACCTTTCACTTCTTGAACCTATATTCATCTCTCGATTACTCCGCCTTCAGACACAAACTACGCTTAAACAATACCGACACCATGGGTAACCAACCATCATCACCTACGGCTGGCATAGACAGCTCAGGAACACAACCAAAGCCTGTGCCAGAATCAGCAGGAAAAGTGCGGATTTTGCTCGAGTCGATGACCCATCTTGTTCCTGGCAGCAATCGGGGAGAAAAGCTCACGTTTGTCAAAAACGTAGCTTGCCAACGTTATTTGCAACGAAACTATGATCGCGCACAAGATCGTATGTGGCCATACAGTGACCACTTCGGCCTCGATAACAAGAAATGCTTCTTCCTGATTGACCATCACGGCTATGATCACACTGCTCAGGAGGAAGAGGTACCAGTAGTACGGTACAGGTGGACAGGGGATGCTCTGTAAGTAGGGCCCTTTTCACTGTATATACCCCTGTCCTAGAGTCATACTAACAGCTGAAAGTGTTCATATCGACGAGGATGTCCCCTCAGAAATACAGGAAGAGCTTGATAAGTGGCCTTTCACATGGGAGGGAAGAACATTCCATCGTTTGCCCAAAGGGCCAGATGGGAAATACGGTCCCATCGACCGTCGAGAAATCATCGAGTCAAAGCTCTATCTCGGAATCCCCATATTTGGAGACGATCTCGAATTCTTGGAGAATCACCCCGACCATGCAGAATGGCTCGAGACTCACTTGGAACATGAATTGTGGGCTAAGATTGAGTTGTTGCGTAAGCCTGTTCCGCAACTTAGTTGCTAGCCTACTTTCAGGAATAGCATTGTTGGACGATGTTAGCTGGTTGGTTGAAGAAGATCAAACATTATAAAAATTGAGGGTTTTAAGTTTCGAAATTGATTACAGGTTGCCTTGTTAGGGCGAAACAAGACAGGAGGAGCACTACGTAGGAACGTGTATGGCATATATATACGGTATTCTGATTAACAAGAACGATAAATAAATCCCAAACGACATCAACACGCGGTACCTAAACAACTTTCACATCCAAGAATATATCCATGCCCCCCAGTTCAGATGCCTTCCACTTTCGACCGAATCATTCGCAATTGCCGGGCGACCTCTTGTGGCTGACGGTCAATGCGAAGCATTTCGTCATGAAGATTGGTAAGTTGAGCTACATCATCCTTGATCTTAACCTTGTAGAACTGAACACTCTTTCCGATGCAGAGAGCACCCCAAAGCTTGTTTGCTCGCTTGTCGCCCACGGCCTCGAGATAACCGATGAGTTGTCGCTCGGCCTCAATTACAGCATCATCCGAGTTAGGGTATGAGGATCGCTTGAGTTCCAGAACAAGAAAGTTCAACCTTTCACGGTTAGTCATTCGCGAGACTTGCACATCAATCCTTTGACCCTGGATATCGGCCTCGTGGTTGACCCTGAACCCGTCATGCACGCGGAAGACTTCTAGAAGAATGACGTTCCAGGCTTCCCAAACCTGAGACTCGAGGGAATTTCGGGTGATTTGCTGAATAGTATAGTCCCCGTCAGGAATGTATTCCGGATCCATGTACTAAGTGAAATTAACAGGGCACTCTGGGAGAATGACTCGGACATGAGTTACAGTATTTTCTACTGGCTCCTGTGCTGGAAGATAGGGTGGACGACCTTGAGGCATGTCGATGGAGTATGGCAGGGAAACAGATAGATGTAGGTAGAGCACTGGTTGCTCAAGAGGTTTCAATGCCAATTCTGTCCGAAGGAACTGAGGATTCATCACCGACTTTGTACAACACAGCATCCAAGTGAACAAGTCCGGCTTTATCAACTCCCGCCATACTCGCTGACAAAGGGTCAGCCATGGTCAAAGCCCAAGCCTTCGATAATACCAGAACCACTTGGCGAGTCAGTTGATAGGCTCTCTGGCACCTTGAGACGAAACATGTTTTGGGCTGCATATGGCGGACTATAGAGGAGGGCGGCTAAACAGACCAAGCACACATGGGCAAGTCGACGACAATTCAATTTTATGGCGGCAAAGTGAATGCGATTGCGTGCTACATACTGTAGATCGATGAATACCAATAGGATTGCGTTTATTCTTGGTTGTTTCGAATTTACGGGCGCTTGCACGCTGCATGGGCGCTTAATCCAAGTTTCTTTTGCGGCCTACATTTTGCCTCATAGTTCAGGTGTATGTTGGCGGGTTTTGTTTGGCCAACAACTTCTAGGCAACCCTGTTCATCCATCCATCACGACATAACACAACAAGGCAACTTATATCGCCACAGCCTAATATCAGATCGAGAAGCTTCTTCTACTTCACCATGAGACTTTGCACTCTATGTGGAGTTGCTATTACCCAGCACCTCCAGGAGGCATGGCTCCAGGAATTCCGAGCTGGTGAGTGTAGGCTGTGTATATGACAGCTTGAAGTGCTGACCTTGTTCTAGTGTGGGTTGAAGGTGACAATTGGAATGAGGTTTCCGTGTCTGGAGTCGGTTTGTGGCAGGATGACGATGATCCAGTCACTGACACTGTCCCAATCAACCCCAACAAACGCTACGACGATCCTCTTGGCCCTGGTTCGACTATGGATGTGACGTTGGCAGTATACATTCCAGCACGCTTCGTACCAACCGAAGATGCAGGTTATAGGACGCCAATCGCATGGGGATATGGATTTCATGCATCTTGCTGGGCCATTCTCAACATCGGGTTCACGCCAAACCTTTGCCATCTCTTTCATGCCTGTATGTCCATGCCCGCTGGCTATGATTCCCTCTTGGATTGGGGCCACGACTACGCGGGAGCAGGCGTGCCTGAAAAGAATTCTGAATTTCCTAAACTCAGAAGCCGCTTTCCGGATCTTAACAAGACACTCAAGGAGTTCCGGTCGGATCCGTTTCATATTCCTAGTCTCACCAACGCAATCAAGCGATCTGCCCGCCTTCAGCAGGATGTATTCCGGTCTCGTATCATTTTCAATGAGCACGCTCTACAAAGAGACGCATTCTCCCGTCTGGCACCAGAGATTCTTCAATCTGTCATAGTCCTTCTTCCCACCTGCGATGTCTATTCTTTGCGACTTGCATCTCCTGTTTTCGCCACCTTACAACTGCCAGAAAAGTTCTGGGCATCACGCTTTCAGCAAGGAAACGAGTTTGAACAGATTCCTGAAGTGTTTGCTCACCCTCCAGAATCATGGAGCGCCCTTTACTTGTTGCTTCAGATTTGGGCCTACGACAATCCAAGCATGACCAATCGAAAACGCGTTTGGGGGCTTGCCCAGAGGCTTCAGGCGTTACTTCGTCAAATGAATGATTCCGTGTGCCATGGTATTCCTCTGAAAACCTGGTTTGAGTCCTCTGAATTGGACGACTTCCATGGCGACAGTGTCTCTTGGCATACAGCTGCACGCAATGTCACCGGAGCTCGGCAACGTTTTCGTTACGGCTGTCGTGTTTTGCGAGCTCGTGCTCTACATCTTTCACAGCCTCTTCAGATACAGAAAATGTCTGTATCCTTTATATATGCGGACGGCGGCACCTTTGTTTCCGGTATGCTCTTCATTGATCGCGACGGCCAAACTCACGCTCTCGGATACCTCCACGACAGTCAAATGACTCATATTCCGCTTTCCACTGCCCAGGAAATCCAGGGATGGCAGCTAGCTTTGGATAGAACAGGTATCAAAGCAATTGCTGTGATAAATGAGAACGGTACTGTTTCTCCTTGGGCTGGTGAGCCAGCAGGTCTCCCCAGGTGGCGCTTGACTGGGCCTGAAGCTGTTACTGCAATTAAAGCCGAATTTGATGTTAGTTCATGTCCCTATAGCCTTTCTTTTCAAGGCTGAACGCCACTTTCTAACATTTCTCAGGCCTTGAAACTTGTCGCGTTGAGCCACAATAGCCCTCCAGCAGCTCATAACAAACCGAACTGGCGGAACAACTGCCTATGGTATCCTGATGTGCCACCCGAAGGGCTGATTTACAATGGATCAGGAGGCGAAGAGCCACCTGACCGATTTAATTCTCCGATCACAACTCTCTTCTTTGGTGAATCAGATGGCCGATATTTGCCGCTCCTGACAGAAATCGTGGTTTGGATCTTCGATGTGTGCCACATCGTCGGACTGGAATTTCACTTTACTGATACGTCCCTAAACAGACATCTAGGACATATTGGCCCCTTTGGCGATGACTTTCCAGCCAAGAGGAATTTTGAAGATGGCCAGGATCGCCGTATTTCTTTCGATGTAGACGGCCCTGCTGGAGAGGTCTTGACAGGTTTTGACATACATAGTAGGGAAGGGTTTCTACTTGGTTTAAAGGTTTGTCACAGGAGAATGTTAAATGATTCGAGGCTTCTTCGCTAACGGCTTTAGATACACACCAGCTTTGGCCGACACATTCAAACACCTGAATATCCTTGGGGCGCCGAAAGCGGATGGACTACGGTCCGACCAAGAGGCTCACAAATTGTCGGCCTCTTCGCCATGTTTGTAAGTGCATTCCTAAGAGTATAACTCATTCTTCTTCTATAAGGGCAATAATACTAACTTGGTTTCTCAGAACTATCATTTCTGGGATCTAGGCTTTATCTCGACAGACGCTGAGGTTGTCAGAAATTAGGACAGTTGGCGAAAATTAGATAGACACAAGCAGACGATTGAAATAGCCTACAAGTTAACGATCGACTGATGGTCACACCTAATAATGTCGTGATACTCAGATATCGAAATATCTCACGAAATTCGTCCCGATTGGCGGCTATGGGAAGAATAAAAGTCCGGAAAGAAAGTGATTGATGACTATAACTTAAAAGCTGCATCAATATTAAGCTAGCTATGACAAATCTTATAAGATATTACAGTACTCTGTAGTAGCCAGACGTGGCGTTCAGCAGAAAACTAGAATACAGCTGAGTCACATGTCCAACGGTTTATATGCAGCCACATGTCGACGTCCCCTTAGCATCCCTCACACTCACCTCTCCCATGTTTTCACCATCAAGAGTTACAATTCTCACCTTTGGCGTATCCTCTTTTGGATCAGGGCTATTCTCCCTCGTCAATCCAGCACGCCTAGCTTCCACTCTTGATCTTCCTCCAGGGTCTATCCCCTCTGTTCGAGGCAATGCACTCGCAGATATTGCCATGGGACTCTACTACACCCTTGCCACGTATCAAAACAACCAAACCTTCTTCATCGCGACTGTCCCTATGAGATTGCTAACTGCGTCTGTTTTTTGGGCTCAGAACTGGCAGGTTGCTTCACTCTGGGAGGGAATCGGATCTGTTGCTACGGCGCTGGCGCTGTGGTGGGAATGGAGGCAGGGAAAAGCCAAGAGGGCATAATCTTGTGGAAATATGGGAAAGATGAAAGTCTATGAATTGGCGATGGACAAATACCTAGTGTCTGCACTTATACAGTGGTGACTAATACGACTTGGGAGATTCTATTTTGTGAACTGCTGCTAGCCCTACGGCAAAGTCAAGTTATGGACAAATTTCAAGTGGCATATATTAGATGCGCCAGAAGCCGGATTTAATGATAAACTCCCCGGTCGTCCCATAGTGCTGTCAATCTAACCTACCCCTCTGACATCCAGTAGCCTTCGTAAGCTGTGCAGCACTTATTAAAATCGTCCCAGTTCGACGTGCAACACTAATAGTTTATGAATATTAGTTTTCGAATACTGAAACCTGGGCTACTGGGAATATGTAGACTCACAATGTCTTGGTCTACGTGGTCGTCCTTGGGACAGCATGTAATAGTGTATCCCGAGTTCATACCATCCGGGCTGATACACTGATGCCACAGGCTTGAATCTCCGCCGCACGCTTGAGATAGGTCAGCGAACACATCGTTCGCGTGGAAGCTCTTGAGCTTTGGTTAGCGTCCTCAGTTTATGCAAGGACTAATCAAGTACTGACCAAGAAAAGAGCGATCGTGGTGTGGACCAGTTTCATGATAACAAGTTACGGTCTGGTAGGTATTGCACGCAATATAAGAAAACTCTCTTGCCACGTCTATGTGATACGAACTGAGACGTTGTGTGTTAGGGAGAAGAAAGGGCCAGAAGTGGAAGCGTATTCACCGTCTTTTATAGTAGCCCGGTTAAAATAGCTAGGTAGAAACTTTGTTAGCACGCTAAGCTCAGCTCATTTGATATCTTCGGCAGTTCTGAAAACCTTATTTAGATTATCTAAATTAGATACTTTATACCCTGCTGCGTTAGACAGGTACTTGATACTAAACGAGAAAACTAATACACTTATTTAATCGCCGAAATCAAGTGGCTTTATATAGTATCCAGAGTTGTCAGCATTACTATTAAGACACTGCTTAGGATTCTTTGCATTACATACTATATAAAGCGCAAAGATATCTGTCGTATAAAAGCTCTTATTAATTAGTTAGCTTCTTCTCATAGTAATATTAGTATAAATTAAGTACAGTAAATTGCCAGGTAGACTAAAGAGACGCTCCAAGGGCCAGGTACAGTAAGTACACCTGACATCTTTAAAAGGTTATGTCGGGAACTCAATTTAGGAGCTAGGTGAACTGACTCGCCTTAAATNNGTAAAGTTAGGAGAAAAGTCAATAGCCCCTTTGTATCAACCGAAGATTAGAATTAACCAAGACCATGCAATACTGCCCGAAGGGTTATCATTTAATCCGAGGGGACGTGCTTACATATATGCAGGGATGAGCCAGCTCCATGACGACATGGCGCTCGAAATGCGACTGTGAAATTGTTCACGCAATATCGACCCGAGAAGATCTTTGTTCTCATCAAAAAGTAAACCTTGTAATCGGGCTGATCATGATCAGCTTATTCCAGTAAAACTTGCTGATAGCCTAGGGTTGCTGGGTAACAAAGGATATGCCGAGCGTCATGATATAATCTGGAGCCAGAAGTGGACAACTCCTCCGTCACCAGTGCGTGAATCATAGTGAAATTGCTTTTTGACAGACGTCATTCCGCAATTATACGCGATAATCGATCTGCCTTTCCAGATATTAGTCAGGGCGTGAGGAGTCGTGGACGTCATATAAACGTACCGCTAACGCGTCCATTATTTCATGCTATCAAACCTGTCGCTTGGGATCTACTATTTAAACGCGAAATCCAGATAATTAATGATATCTCAGACTCAAACAAACATTTCACAAGTACAACAAGCACAGCTACTTTTTTCACACAAACTATCAAAATGACTGGCACCGACAACCCCAACCCCGGCAACTTTGCCAACCGGTATGTCTCAACCCTTGACCAATAGACACAACACTCTCTAATAGCATATAGTCCCAAGGAAGAGGTCCAGGAGATTGCCTCCAAGGGCGGCAAGTCTAGCCACGCCGGTGGCTTTGCCAGCATGGACGCCGACAAGCAGCGCGAGATCGCCTCAGAGGGCGGCAAGGCCTCATCCGGCTCTTTTGAACCCGGTAGTGAGAAGGCCAAGGAGGCTGGCCGCAATGGCGGTTTGTCATCTTAGATGTGTTATTAGTTACGAGATATGAGGCTTTGTCGGATGGAAGTGCTCTGTGCCGAAAAGTTATAGCGATGAATTGATTCGATCAACTGGGAACTTGTTTATATCTGTGGCTTTTCAATCACACTCGGCAAATTGCATATAACACATATCCTGAAGGAATAGATTATCGTACAAGGGTCCATATTGAATAATGGTATTATTTAAGCCCTGGATAACACCAAGCTTATGCTATGCCATGTTAAAGTGGTTGCATTAGCTCATATGACGTCTGAATAAGATCTGCACTATTCTGAAAAGAGGGCTGCGGTTCCTGTCCCAACCCCTCAAACGAACGTGTACCATTTCGCAATATTGTCGTCAGCGTCAACGTCCCTTTGTTAACCCAAGACTTGTGCAACAATCCTAGCCTCAATAATGATCCCTTGAGTGCGTAAATGGCGTCGTCCGGACGTTCACCTCCGACAATGAATATGCTTAGTGACCTCAGAAGCACGTACACGAAGCATAATCCAATTCATTTTGTGCTATGGATACAGTGTTGCACAGAAACAAACAATCAAGGTAGCAGTCATGGGAGGCCATATGGAGTTAAAATAGCGTCCGCCGCCAGCTTCTAGATCTTCAGATGCTACATGTTTATCAACACTTACGAATGATACTGACACCGTAGTATTAGAAGCAAATCTACCCAACATGTCACGAAAGGTCTGCGTCACAGCCGTCGACGGCAACACAGGCTTTCTCATCGCCGAACTCATCCTCAAGAACCGAGACTTCTCCCGTAAAGTCAGCGGCGTCATCGGCCTCACTCTGCACCCAGACTCGGACAAAGCAAAGGAGCTCAAAAGCCTGGGCGCTACCATTGTCGCCCAAAGCCTGGTCGTCTCCGTGCCATGGCCAACACTCTCAAAGACACTGGATGCGACACTATCTGTCTCGTTCCGCCTACTCACGAGCATAAGCTTGAGATCAGCGAGGAACTTGTCCATGCGGCTAAGAGAGCAGATATCCCCAACGTCCTCTTGATCAGCTCTGCGGGCTGTGACTATGCAGAGAGAGGGAAACAACCTCGACTACGCGAGTTTATTGATCTGGAGACGCTTGTTATGGAGGCCAAGGGGGACCCGAACGTGTCGACGGGAACTTCGCCTTGCATTATTCGGTAATGCTTTTGCCTCAACCGTTGTGGATAGAGTGCTGACTCTCTAGTGCTGGGTTCTATGCTGAGAACCTGCTCCTATACGCGCCGCAGGCCAAGGAAGAGGGTATTCTTCCCCTGCCGATTGGCGAATTTCACAAATTCGCTCCTGTGGCACTAGGTGTAAGATTAGTGTCTGTTGTTTTCGGGGCGTATGCTGACATGGTTCTAGGACGTTGCCCAAGTCGCTGCTCATGTCCTGACGGGCAAGGGAAAGCATGGCTTTGATGATCGACACCGTGGGCAGATGATGGTGGTCACTGGTATGTCCAACGTCTCAATCACCTGGGCGTGTCTAATGTGAAAACACAGGTCCAATGCTCTGCGCAGGTAAAGAGCTCGCCGCAGCTGCAAGCAAGGCTCTTGGAACCGAGCTACAATTCGAGAACATCTCCCAGTACGAACCAAAATCACATACTCAAAGGCTATAGCTTACTGACTCGCTGCAGTGCCGAAGCGAAGCGAGTGCTCAAGTCCCAATCTGAACTCGATCAATCCGAGCAGCAGTATCTTCTCGAGTACTACAGCCTTGTCAAGGAAGGGAAAACCAACTACATCTCCACAACCGCATTTCACGACGTCACCGGGGAGCATCCGACGGAGCCGGAGAACTTCTTCAAGATCTATGAGGGTGAGATGAGGCCGAAGAAGAAGGCTAAGCATGAGCACAAGTGAAGGAAGACATGGGAGTGTGCTGGAGCGCTTTTCGAGTCTGGTTTTGCCTCTAAGGAGAGGCTATGTAGGGCATAGTAGTTTGTTCCTGATTGACCGCTTAATGCTAGCCCAAATTGGCTTTTATTTAACCATGTATTCATACACATCATGCTCAAGTATCTACATATCTACATGATAAGAATGGGTGCCTCGGTCCTAATAATCTCAGTCCACCTATGGGTGCTCTGCATGGCCCAAATCTTGTGCAACGCAACCACGGCAGCAGGAATACTTCCAAACTTGGTCACGTTATACAGCGACCCAAGCCTCTCAGAGAAGAACTCCCTATGCTCTGGCAATGTGCTCTCTGCAGCTGCTACAAAGTATGTCCAGACGAGGGCATGGATGCCTTTTGTTTCATGGTCGAGGTTGAGAACCTTTTGGCGAAGTTGCTCTACCAAGTGGATAGACTCTTCCTGCTGGAGCGAAGACTGGGCTCGTCGGCGGTAGATGCTGCAGGCGTCGAATATGGCGGATCGTATTGTTTCCATGTTGGAGCTGTGCTCCGAGTCCGGTGGTGGTAGGACGTCGGGATAGGACATGAAATCAAGGTATGCTTCTGGACCTGTGAGGACTTGAAGGCCTTTTGACTCGTTGGCAAGAGGGAATCCAAAGAGCTGGAACCTGGGCATGATGTTAGATACATGATGAGTTAATCCATGTACGTGCACTTACATCTTGACTTGTTGGAGGAAAAAGTCCTTGAGACTCGACGGTAGCATCGCTATCCATTCCGGATATTGAGTGAGACAATTGAGCATCTCAAGCAGGTATGTGTAGTTGTCGGCTGCCGTGATAGTTTCCCCAACGAGGAGCACGAGAATAGTTGCGAGAGTGTATGGGGTGAAGAGCTGTTCAGGACTGAGCTGGAGAGAATCGCGGCGTAGCTTTGCAACGATGGCTTGATGGCCTGCTTCAGCAACGGCTTGTAGACTTGGGTCTTTTTGTGCCAGGTGGAACGACGACACGACAGACACGGCCTGTGCGAGGTTCTCGTCCTGGCATGCTAGGGGTAGAATGACATTTCGATAGCCATTGTTGACAGAATCTAAAACCACCATAGCCGGTGCAATGGTTTCGGAAACTGGTTGTGTTAGAATGTTGAGGATATATATTTGGAGGCTGAGTACGTACAGTGGCTGAACATCATCCTCGTCCGAGATTGTGCAATCTCGTTCAGTGCTGGATGCAGACTGACCCTATAGCGATACGGCATAACGGCCGTACTTGTCTCAGAGGCGGAATCATCAGAAGCTGGAGAGTGGCCATCTTCAGAAGATGAAGAGTCCAGCTGATGCATAATAGCCGTGTTGTCGCCAGCAGCTCTCTCCTGGGCTCTTCTCGCGCGGTCTTTCTTGACGCGCTGTCCAGAATCAACCCATCGAAAGGTCTTTTGTCCAGGACTCAGCGGTCGAGTTGAGTTTGGCTGTTCAGGGGCTGGCACAAAGCTCAAGGTCAGAGATTTTGAGGATGCCGTCTTGGAGGCAGCTGGAGATGGGCCGACAACCATGTGGCTGCTGAAGCGACACCTCAGACCCTGGCCAGAGCAGGAAATGCCCTTTTTCTGACACTTGAGACATTCTGGCTCTGTCTTGTCACACTTGAGACGTCTCTTGCAGCACTCGTAGCATCCTGGGGAATGACGCGTTAGCCATCAGACGCGTAAATGGGCGAATGAGAGTAGGGGTGGTTCGTTACCGTTGTTCCTCTTAGCAAGCGACATCTGCTGGACAGGACAGGACAGGGAATAGATCAAAGTACACTACACAACACAAGACAACTAGATTCTCGCTCGATTACTGCTTGGGGGAGCTGCGTAAGGCTGAGCGGATCGTCTTATACCTGTAACCTACCTCAACCCCTTGCGCCAAAGGCGAGCGCCGAAGCTGTCGTCGGGGACTTCCAGCGCCAAGGATGGGAAATACGCCTTCGTGCCGAGAATTACGCATGCCGCGTAGGCAGAGTCTCAACCACGGCGCTGTTGATTGGCGACTCCTCAGGGGACGCCATCGAGGACTAGACCCTGATCTAGCCAAAGCTACCGGCCACACCGAGGACAGAACAGCCCCGGCACAGTGACAAATGTCCCCGCATCGCCGATAGAATCCGGGGCTGACGGTGCTGTATTCCAATTAGCTAGCAGTGACCTGCAATGTGTTGCCTGCTTCTAGACATGGGGACGTCTGCCCGTTGCTGTCTGACGGGGAGAACACGCCGTGGCGCATGCCAGAGGCCTCGAGAATATTTAAACTGGGCTAGAAGAATAATAGAAGCAAAGGGCTAAGAAAAAAGAACAAAACCGATAGACTAGTGGCATGCTGATTGACAATCGAGGATTGAGATGGATGCATCGCATCGCCTCCAAGAGCTACGGCACATCATCCGCGTGCGTGTAACGCTAGGCTAGTCCAAGTAATTCATTCCAAAGCTTGATACCTAGTTAATCGCGGCATTTGAAATCTGCAGGACCTTGAATGGCTGTCAGCACAGCTCGTACTTGACTCTGCCAAGAGACTACTCAAATCGAGCTCAATTGAGGCAGTGCTATGGGTCTGTTGCCATCTTCCCCTGAATCAAAAGCTTAATATCATAATCAAGGCACCTCAACGAAAGAAGCATGGTGGTAAACTCAAGCAAGCGATCAGCGTTGTTTGCTCAACTTATTCCCATCGGTAATAACCTTGAAGCCATCTGTTGTTACCTATCCAAGCAAACCTCATAGTTTATCAATTCAATACATTGTAGATCACTCATATCAGACCATATCAGGGATTCATCTTCACATGATAGACGTTGCCGTTTATCCGCCCAACGGCGCATATCGCGCCCACTTAAGCCAACGTAGCATCGCGTTATTCCCGCTTTTCGCAGCAGCGGTATCGGTCAAATTTTCCAACCATGACATGATGTGAAATTCTGCCCTCAACAAAGCCCAATAAGCCACAATGGCTGTGAAAACAACCCAGATCGGTGGTTCTGGCGAAGCCATGGCGTGGGTCTCCAAGAAGCCATACAAAACAATACGCTAACGAGACTCAGGAGAACAGAGACAACACCCCAGGAAGCTACAAGATCAGAGATGCAAGATCTCGAGGCCATCGCTTCAGCAGGCGCCTCCTTTCGACCAGGAGATCTACCTCCTCCTCCAGACGGCGGCCTCGCAGCCTGGACACAGGTCGCCATGGGATGGATAGTCATCTTTGCAACATGGGGCTACGTCAACTCGTTTGGAAGTTTCCAGGCCCACTACACATCTACTCTTCCTCAGTCACCCTTTCAAATCTCCTGGATCGGGTCTATACAGGTGTGGTTCACTTTCTTTGGGAGTGCATTCTCTGGCCGCCTCTTGGACGCAGGTTTCTGGATTCCCACGTTCCTCGTCGGCTCAGCGCTGCAGCTCATAGGGATCTTCATGATGAGTCTTTCGAAATCCTACTGGCATTTGATGGTCACCCAGGGCGTCGTCACTGGTATCGGAGGGGGCATCATCTTTGCGCCTTCGCTGGCTTTGGTTGCTACCTACTTTGAGAAGCGCAGGGGTATAGCAATTGGTCTTGTCACTACTGGCAATTCCCTCGGTGGTACCGTGTATCCCCTTGTTGTTCGGGCGTTGCTCCCGCGGATAGGCATGCCGTGGACTGCGAGGGTGCTTGGGTTTATCAACTTGTCTGGGTTCACGCTTGCGGCTGTGTTTATGAGGCCTAGACTGCCGCCGCGACAGACGGGTCCTATTATCGACTGGAGCGCCTTCAAAGATGCGTTGTACTTGTCTTATGTGGGAGGCTTGTTCTTCTTTGTGTGGTCAGTGTACTACACATTCTACTATGTGAGCCGTCTACTATTGTCTGTATCTTGGTAAAAATCATTAATTGCTGACATAAATCATAGCTTGCCTCATTCGGACAAAATGAGGTTGGTTTATCCTTTGCTGATTCGTCCATCCTAACCACCATCATCAACGGCGCCGGCCTCCCTACCCGAGTCTTGATTCCCATGCTAGCTGACAAGATTGGCCCAATAAACACCATTACCCCCGCAGCTCTCTGCGTGGCCATCGTTGCATTTTCTTGGCTTGCTGTCCATGATGCTGCAGGCATCTATGTCTTTTCGGTCTTCTACGGTCTTGCATCAGGGGCGTTCCAGAGTCTGATGCCCACTGGAGTTGCCAGCATTACCAAGAGGCTTGATACTATCGGTACCCGAATGGGCATGTGTTTTAGTCTATGCTCGTTTGCAGGTCTGTCTGGACCGCCTATTGGTGGCTTGCTGGAGTCTGTTGATCTTACCGGGGCACATGTTTGGGCTGCTCTTTGTACTTCACTTGGGGCGATGCTATTGTTGCTGGCGAGAGTGCTCAAAGTTGGGTGGACGGTGAAGACAAGATGCTAAAGCCTTGATCATATTATCTGCATGTATCTACATCCAGTACTTAATTAAAGTTATAGAACTTCCATTCGGGCTTAAAGTCCCTCGAAAGTTCATCGTTCAGAATCAATGCCTTGACCATTTCAATAGGCAGTCCACCAGTTTTGAGAATTGCATCATGATATTCCTTTTGCGACATTCTTCCAGAATCTACAGCCATCTCTCTCAGCTTCCAAAGCTGCAGAGCGCCAAGCATATACCCAGCCTGGTACAGCGGCGAGTATGTCCCCTCGACGGACCGTCTCACCTCGCCCTCTGCAGTGCTCCTTTCATGCGAGATGCGCTCAACAAGAAGATCTACTGCCTCTTCGGCCGACATCTCACCGAGATGGAATTTGAGAGAAAATAGAATGCGCAAGCAGCGATGCATCCGCCACCAGAGCGCGCCAATACGGTTCTCGGGCGAGTGGTGAAAATCATCTCTGTCGTACAAGAGAAACTCCCAGTACAACGCCCAACCTTCAACAAAGAAGGGAGTGTCAAATATTTGCTTCCTGTGCGAGTTATATCGATCAGCCATGTAGAGCTGCAGTCTATGGCCAGGAAACATCTCGTGGAAAGCTGTTGCGTGGGCAAAGTGTTTGTTGTTTCCGCGCATAACCATCAGCTTCAGATCGTGTTCCATTGACACAACTGGGTATGAGACCTGAATCGTTGGTCCTCCGAGGAAGAAAGGGGATATTCTTTGGCGTTCTGCTTCGATAATTGTCATGCGCCAGGTTGAGTTGGCCAGAGGTGGGATCGTAACAAGATCGTGTTCGGTGACAAAAAGACTTCCTTCAACGACCAAGTTCCGCACGTACTCGGGCTGCTTCCCAGGCTCAACATAGTCGTTCTTGACGTGCTCGAGTGCTTTCTTCCAATCATCCCCGTAGCCAAGAGCTTGAGACTGCTTGATCATCTCCCTCTCGCACCATTCAAACTCTTGGTTGCCGATATCAATCAGCTCCTCGGGTGTGTACGGGATCATCTCTGCTTGTAGCTCAACTTCCAAACCTTGGCGTCCAATAGGTTCGCCGATGATAGCATCTTCGCCATCCTGATTCATGCCGGCCAAATCTGTCTGAACAACGTCCAGATATTTGGTTAGAGAGGTGTTGGTCGCCTGCCAAGGAGCCGTGACCCAATAGTCAAACAGGGGGTCGTATGTCGAATAAAAGGTGAACCATTCACCCAGCTTATCGAGTAGGTCCGAGATAGCATTGCTCGCAAGATAGCCAGTTGTCTCTGTGACACTAAAGCCACCATCCTGCACCTTTTTCTGGACAGTAGTGATGGATTTGGTAATGTTGTTGAGTATACCAGCTGTTTCCTTGGCCTTGATCGGCTCGACATCCTGGCGTGCTTCGAGTACACCAATGAGATCTTTTGCAAAAGGTAGCAAAGGTTCGAGCCCCTCTTGCGAAGTTTTCTGAAGATCCAGATTGTTGAGCTGTCGCGTATGATAAGTGTTGAGCATGATATAGTCCACTTTGCCCTCTTGGTCGAGTGCTCCAAAGTCGATCTCACTGAGGAGCCCTTGTTCGCTCTTGTGGTAATCTTCCAAGGCCTTGTATCGACGAGGCGCAATGCCAATGTTGTAGAACTCGTCTAGTTCTTCGATATCTGCTTGGGTCCGGATGACATGGTCGGCCATGGACAGATTGAAGGAGTCAGCCGCAAGGGCCAGCGACCCCCAAGAGCTACCAAGATGACCACCCAATGCCATTTTGACAAAGAACTTCTTGCAAAGGTTTGTGATATGGTATCTGAACGGTAGAAGCTCGTGGACTCAAAAACTCGAAGTTTTGAAAGAGGGGCTGATTCCATCTGGTCAGCTTTATACTCGTACGATCCTATATCGGCAACATACTCCCCCAACATCGGCCATGAAAGCCGTGCTTATCATCGGAGACAGCATCCGTCCTGTAGATCGGTGCAACTGTCCGCGACTTTTGCAAGGTGAAGCAGGGTTCCCCGCTCGTAGATATCTGGGCACTTTTGAACTGGCAGTCACACATGGGGAGAGATAACCATATTCGGGAGGTGATGGTGTTACCGACAAAGGATTTGCATACTATTCTGGTTTGAGTTCAATCAAAAGCAGATCAAAGATAAGGTTAAATTGTTAACCTGGGTGCAAGCATTCAGGCATTGTGCTATAGCAGCTTGGAACTATGTAGATCCAGTATATATTGCCAATTACAAATCTAAGACTATATACAAGCATAATCTACCTTTCTATAGATCCGGATCAAAGATATACGGACAATTAACCGTTCAATCGATCATCACACGCTTGTTTCGTGCCAAGACCACTGTTATCGTCTTGTCTAATGTTAGCCTTAGTAAGCATAAGACTGCAGAGTGTCGTTCACTTCTGTGGCCTCTGAATACAAGCATAACTATCTGATAATTCTTCAACAATATCCTGATAAACTTGTATGCCCTCATCACATCGACTTCCACCGGCACAGGGTTAGTCCGAGTACCACACCACATCTTACAGTTTCAATCGCGACTTTGGGACTCTGCACCACAACGCTTTCTATAACGTTTATCTTTCCCATCTGACAACACGTCCCTTGAATGCTATGCGGTCTTTTTCAAGACTTTGGCCTCACCAACGAATATATAATCATCACAAGTAAATACATAAAGAAAAAGATCATACCGTCATTAAGAACAACCAAGGGTTAACCACTAGCGGCTCCACGTCGTGCGTCATAGTTATTGGCCAATAACGCATTATACAGCTTGCTAAACGTGTTTCATAAATGATTTCTAATCTACGTTACTCTATGACAAATTCATTACCCATCATAGCTTGATTGTATCCTGCCTGCGCTATAAATCTGTCTTGTTACCTCGGAAGACTCCCCTCTTCTTATCCACTCACAATACAATTCTATTGTCAGCCAGCCACGTCTATATCTATCCGCCATGGCCACCAACATCAAGCCTCTCATTCTACATGCCCATTCCACTGGCCCTAACCCTTTCAAGGTTGCCATTGTACTCGAGACTCTCGGTATCCCTTACAATGTCAAGCTCTGGCAGATGGGTGACGGCCCCAATGGTTTAAAGGGACAGAAGTTCCTCGCTATCAACCCCAACGGCCGAGTCCCCGCGCTTCAAGACCCAAACACGGAAATCACCAGCTGGGAAAGCCTGGCGTGTATCAACTATGTCCTCCGCGTCTATGACACCGACAACAAGCTGGGTCCAACGGAAGCATCTGGTGAAAAGGGTAAAGTTGAGGTTGATACATGGACTAGCTTCTTGATCAGCACCTTGGGACCAATGCTCGGACAGTGCAACTGGTTCAGACACTACAACGCCACCAAGAATGACGATGCGTACGAGAGATACAAAGGCCAGGCCTATTATTACTTTGGAGTTCTCGACCGGCAGTTCAAGTCCCATGGAGGAAAATGGGTTGTCTCAGGCGATAAACCCAGCGTTGTCGACTTCCACTTTGAGCCGTGGGTGCGACAGCACGGCTATGCCGGCCTATCCTTGGACGATTATCCCAATGTCAAGGCCTGGCTAGATCGAGTGCAGGCGCTGCCAGCGGTGTCCCGGGCATATGAGAAGGTCAAGGCGGGAGAAGAGGTTTGAGGGGACAACTAAAGGAATTGATAGTTGAGTCGATAATAACTAGCGAATCCATGCTATCATATTTTCTATAGTCCTTGATCTGCGCTTTGCCTTTTTCTGTGATAAAATACCACCAAAGTTGGTTCTGACGGACAAGCTATAAAGATGGGAAGTGGAAGGGCCGTGGAATTAATGTTGACAGATACTCGGACAAGGAGTGGATGGATCTGGATCTCGAAGACCGAGACGAAGCTCTTTATTTTGGATCCTTTGAGGGCCACCTATTGATCATCATGACGGCTCCGCATGGTGATGTTGGCGGAAGAGGATATGTAGTTGAATCTGATGCTAGGTTTTAGGGCTGGCTGTAACAATTTCGAAGGTTATTGAATGTGTTTTCGACAATAACTGATAATTATTTTACTTAGTTGGCCAACTAAACTAGAAATGCAATGCTGCGCTATGAGTATTTCTCAGATAAGCCTCCTTTTTAACAATGCTGTTTCTTGCACTTCTTATCACCTCATCTATGCAAGGTTGTACTCGGCAATCAACTTCTCGGCAGCCGTCATACCAGTCACATATGCCACAGACTGGATATGGCAACTAGCCAAGACAGGCACAACACCCATATCGGCAATACGAAGGTTCTCAAAGCCAATCATCTTAAAGTCGCTGTCAACCACAGCATCCGCATCTCCCTTCTTGCCCATCTTCGTCGTGCCCGTCATGTGCCAGCTTGAAGAGATGGTCGATCGCCAGTGAGCAAGGAGCTCCTCATCCGAGTCACCCTGAGGACCAGCGAGCATAGCCACGTTATCCTTGGCGTAGCCCTCTGACTTGACAAGGCGGAAGGCATCTCGCAAAGACTCTATAGCCACGCGGCGGTCGAATGGCTCGGCAAGGAACTTGGGGTCGAACTTGAGAGGCACATTGGGGTCGGCGGACTGCAGCGTGACCTCGCCTTGGCTCTGAGCATTGTAGTAAAAGACGAGGATACACGAGTAGTTGAGACTGGATTGCGGAAACTGGGGGATGAACCAGTGGATTGGGAAGTGAGTGAGGATCTCATAGTGAGGCACAGTCTCCTTTGCCAAGTAGGCCTGCTGCTCAGCAGGAAGAGCCTTGTACTCCTCAGTCTGCATGAGCTTGTCGAGCTTGAACCAGCCGATGCCAAGTTCGCAGGCAAACTTTGTCCAGGGACCTGTTCCGTCACGACGCCACTGCTCGAGAGCTTCGTCCATGACTTTCTGGTCACCGTAGAAGGGTGCTCGTGCTGTGTCGCCCTCCTTGCGTGTGTAGACGAGGGGGGTGAACATGTGGTCACGGAGACCTTGGCCAACGCGGGGAACGTCCTTTACAACAGGCAGGCCAAACTTCTCAAGCTGGTCCTTGGGACCGATGCCGGAGTGCATGAGAATATGGGGGGTGTTGAGAGCGCCTGCAGAGAGGATGACTTCTTTTGAAGCCAGGTCTATAACATTGAGTCAGCGCATGATGGCCTTTGAAGTAACGAAGGCTGATTGTGTTTTCAGTCAAGCCAAAAGAGATGGAATGTGTCAACTTACACTGCTTGCCATTGGCCTCGACACCAACGGCTCTGTTACCCTCTAGAAGAACTTTCTGAACAGGAGAGTCTGTCAAGATAGTCAAGTTCTCAGGCTTGGGCGTCAACAAATCATTGGATGTGGATCGTCGACCGTTGCAGCTTGAGTTGATCAAAACCGACATTCCAAGAGGATTTCCCGAGTTGTGATCTGGGTTCAAGGGGAAGCCTGAATTCTCGAAAAGGTCAAGCACTGGAGGCAGATCCTTCTCCCACTCTTTGGCGTAACCGACATGAAGCTTTCCGGAGCTTCCGTGATCTTTAGCCTTGGGCGCCGCATACTTGCTGTCGATACCCGCAGGAAGATCACCGTGGAACGTCTCAAGACTCTTGTAACGCGCCTGGATCTTATCCCAGCGGTATGCATCATCACCGACGATGCGCGCCCACTCCTCATAATCATCACGAGCACCAACAGAGTAGACGCCAAAGTTGATGGCGCTGGAACCGCCAAGTCCCTTACCGCGCGAGTAGTCCAGCTCGCGGCTGTCGGCGTGCTCCTGGGGCGTTGTCTTGTAGCCGTAGTTCATATCCTTGTTCATGAAAGTGATCCATCGCTGGCCGTCGACACGCAAGTTGCGGTCGTCGTTTGTTCCTCCAGCCTCGAGGAGCAAGACGCTGGGCTTCTTGGCTGAGTCGGCCAGGCCGGCTGCGAGCGCACTGCCAGCTGGACCGCCTGTGAGAAAGGAGAGCGCGTCAGTACGTCTGCAAAGTAAAGTGCCAAGCCGTGCTAGGCTGTATGTCGATCTCAGATGTCATGAGAGTCGAGTCAGAAAGGGGAGTGATATACCTCCAACAACCACAAAGTCGTATGTATTCGATGTCATTGTGTATTTGATTGGCTGATATAGGCCAGGAGGGATGACTTGAGGAATTGGAACTGATTTACGCCGGAATCTTTATATGTGAGATAGCGGAACGACAGTCATGAATCGAGATCAAGCTACAAGAGAGGGGAAGAAGAGGGGAAAGGGCCTAACAATATGTAGTCTATGTAGAACCCGGCTGTTGGCCTTTAGGTTTCATTAGCTCAGTCTCCAGTCACTAGGAAGCCTTAGCGCAACGTTGAACAAGTGTCTTATACTACGTAGTACAAGACAGGTAAACTAAAACTGGAGTTGAGACGTTGTCGAATCGTCAGTAGTCACTGATTGGTCTCAGATGTGCAGTGTCAACCAACACAGCGTTACACGCGGATGGGACAGAGAGGTCTCCCCTTCAGTTTCCAAGGGCCCTACAGTATTTCCCCTCTTATCAGCAAGGATATGGGGTACGCCGAGCAGATCATTAACGGAACTAGCAATGACGAGGAACTCCACGCTTGGATATCCAATATCCACAGCTTAAACGCGTTTATAACCGAACTCGTCATGCAAAAGCTGTGCTCCGGTTCCCCTAGCTCAATACCCCAGTTTCAGCCGGAGCTGACTGCCTTTGATAGCATAGCATGATAGAATTACCCCACTGACTTTCGGGCTGTTTTTAGATCCCGTTGCCGACCCAAAATACGGAGTGAGTAAACCGTTTTGTCTCGCTTGGCGTGTCAATTCATAGTCATCTTACTTTATAAGTTTATGAAACATCAACTGATGAAAACCCCATTAGTTAAACTCAATATCCTTACTCCCTCGTGGCAGCGTAGAAATGTAACGAAACGTGGCACGTCAGCGATCTGCAGGGGCGTAGATTACGGAGCCGCAACTTTTATTGAGAGTCTTGATGATCGTCAAAAGACAAGGATGAAAAGGGGAGCCAAGATGGACCACTGACGGTGTCTGTGAGACCCCTGTCCTGCAGAGTTGCTGCGGTGTGCATAAACACAAAACGACACTCGAGAGACTCATTGGCAGAGATGCTCGACTCGAGCACATTACGCAAGTTTCTGACTAGACGTAAATCTGATCTATTCCCTTTCCAAGCCTCGTCTACAACCAGGAGTGATGGAGAATGTAACCTTCTTCTCCTGGGCCATGCCAAATACAACTCTAGACTGAGCCTATACGTAGTACGTCTGACGTTTCTTTTGACTTCGGATCTCCGTGATGAAGAAAAATGAGAAGGATGAGCTTCCATGCAGCGTAGATTATTCTTTACATTAGCTCAATCTTTATTCTGCCGGTGTTTCTCTTCTTCCGTCTCTCCCTTGCTTGAAGCTTTTGTCTTTCCACAATTCTAATCCCAATCCTTGAAACAACCACGTTTTTGACTTTATTCTTTCTTGCATGTGGACATGGGCATCGAGGAACAGTTCGTTCTGCTCTCAATAGGTCTAGCGACCATTGGTGTCCGCATTGGCGTACGATGGCGACAAGTAGGCCCAAGCGGATGGCAGTTGGACGATTATCTGATGCCATTTACGGGGGTAAGTTGCCAAGAATCTCTAACAGACGAGACAGCCCACCTGTTGAAAAAGGTCCAGAGTCTAACGACGTGTGTTGGTTCTAGCTCGTCTTCACCGCAGAGACGATAGCTGCATATCTAGTCGGCGCCAAATTCGAGGGTCTCACGAATAGTTATATGACGGACCAAGAACGCGCAAACATCGATGTCAACAGCCGAGAACACTACAATCGTGTATGGGGGTCCAAGATCCAGATCATCGGCTGGTCCTTTTACGCTTGCATCTTGTGGTCTCTCAAGTTCTGTGTCACCTGCTTTTACGGTCGTCTCACGTACGCAAACATCCCTGCTGTTTCGATATCTCTCTTGCTCACTGTGATACAGTTCCGGATTGAGTCACCTCAAGACTCGTGTACGACTCGCATACGTTATTCTAGCAGTCACTTACGCGGCCGTTGCCCTCACGCTTCTTCTATCATGTCAGCCATTTCATCACTTTTGGCAGGTCACTCCGGATCCGGGGGTTATTTGCCAGCCGACAAAGTCGCCCGCATATGTGTTGACGGTTGTTATTCCTAATATCTTGACTGACATCTACCTGCTTTCCATTCCTTTACCAGTAAGTAGTTCACTATACACGGTGGAACACCATATCTGACTCGAGATACAGCTTCTCTGGGGTGTCAACATCAGCCTGCGGCGTAGACTTAGTCTGATGCTGCTCTTCAGCGGAGCTCTCTTTATCATGATGGCTGGCACAATTCGAGCTGTAACTATTATGACTGTATGTCTAAGCTCCTCTATCTTCGAACATTACTCTTTGCTAACCATATCTACTTCTAGGCCGGACCCGATGGCGCCGTCTCGGGTAGCGAATGGGCATGTCGCGAAACCTTTGTCGCGATCATCGTCACCAACCTCCCGATTATACAACCACTCATCAAGAAAGGCGCCAGCATGATTGGACTCAGCGTCCTCTTCAGCCGTGCCACCAAATCAGCAACCCAAAGCCACCAGCTCCGAAGTACCGAGGGCGGAAGCCGTTTTGGCACGAGTAAGCGAAGAGGACCCAACAGCCATCCTCTCAATACCATCCCTCAAACTGCAGCTTGGGGCAGCGATGAGCATATTCTGCCTGGAAGCAGTGACGTGAAATCAGGAGGCATGGAGGGAGGTGGTATTGTCGTTGCGCAGGAGATTCGAGTCCAGTCTGAAGTGGTACTCGAAGCTGAGACTGGCGATACAAGGAAGAACCCGGCAGCCGATGACTGGGGTTACAAGACAAGTGTATCTAGGAGTCCTTGACAAAAGAATTGGATATAAGTTCCCCAGTTGAATTCAATATCTACATAGCACGGTAGAGGAAAAGGCATGGAGTTTAGGACTGCAGCTATTTAGATGGTGAGCCGGGCTGGAATATTCGAGCTCACTCAAACAAACATTGATATAATCCAAGAACCATTGAAAACCGGAAACACCATGTGCATTGAAGTAAGCGTAATCAGACTCGGAAATGAAACATCGAGCCGAGGTATTACTGTGGATATCTATAGTAAGCGGAAACAAGGAGATCTCGAGACGAGTTAGTAAACAGGGTTCAAAGATTGACTCGCGACCCTTGAAGCGGGACGGACAAGCGTCAGCTTCCAGCAAGGTCCAGGGTGTAAAGCCGAAGTCCGAAAGACGACCGCGACCAGCAGTATGTGGGCGAGTACTATGTAGTATCACCGAGAGCCCATTCACATGGACATATCAAACTGCGGACCAGGGCCGGAGCCGGATGTAACAGAGGTTGTGTTGCGACGCTGACATTTACGCAGATCCTGATACAAGCCACAACTGATGACTTGGGAAGTTTCATTCTGAAACTCCATAATCAGAAATATGTAATGTCATCAGCTTATTCTCAGGGATGTCATGTCAAAGACCATGTACGTGCACCTGTAACTCTGGAATAGTCTTTCATCTCATTATAGCTCATTCATGACTCTTGATATCGTATCTCGTATGCACTCTTCCACTTTATCCCAACAATCAACAATAGACACAGTCTTAATATAAGCAAAGATAAACGCCCGCATGTTCCATATCACCACTCAAACCCCATCCACCTCCTAACTTAACTGGTGCGACGACGCAGTTTCTGACTTTAATAAAGAACACAATTTATCCACAATTTAAGCATTATATCCCAATGCTCACACAGTTGCCAATGTTAACTTTATCATAAGAAAGGCCGGCCTTTCCTATGCATCAGATAACCTTATTTCTCTATAACCATATAACCCCTGCTTTCCAACCATGAAGAAATCCACCTCAACAACAACAATCCCTCAATTTCAAGATGGCCGCTTCCCCAAACCGAACCGTCATCGGCAACGTCCCAGCCAATGATACGTACAAGAAAGAGCAACCTATCCCATCCACCTCCACGGCACTCTCACAGCAACATCCGGCACTTCCATCTGCTTCCGGACCTTCTCCACAGCCGTCGTAAACGCTCTCGGATTCTCCAACGGCGTATGTATGACACCACTTCCGGTTTCAATAAGCGTCTGTCCATCTCGTATATACCACGCTATGTGCATACTACACGCCCGGGTCATGAGAAACGTAAACTGCTGCGACACATTCGCCCTAGCCAGGCTCGCACCGTAAGTATCGCCGTGCTGAAGAATGCTGGATATAGATGAGCTGTACTGGATAAGGTCATCCGGAAACCTCGATACTTTGGTTAATACTTCGGGCGGTGGGTTTGAGAGACAGGATAAGTAGATGATGGTGCTCTTTCGGATATTCACGTCTTCATCTGTGAGAAAGTCCGTAAGAGCACTGATAGTCCTCTTGTTTGGAATGAAGAATCTCGTCCGACGAGAGAGCGTCTCGATGACCTCCTTTCGTCTCTTGGCATCTGGCGGCAGCTTCTCAACGCAGTCCGCAATAGCGTCATGGAGTTCTGCACACGGATTCGGCTGATCAATCCAAAGCGCAAGAGCAGCGATTTGTATTGCAGCATCTGGATCCTGAAGAGCCTTTTTGATCAAGTCGAGCAGTGATTCTGAATCAGCAACAGTCTTCCACAACGCGTGATAGACATTCAGTCTTTTCTCAGCGTCGCCGCAGGATAGCTGTTCTCTCATGGTTGTATATAATCTCTCATTCAAATCCGAACGATGGCCTTCAATGATATTCAAAGCCTGCCGACGAATAGTTTCCTTCTCGTCCACGAGGCACTCAATCACAGCGTACAACACCGGTTCGGGAAGCGTTGGTTGGCCATCGAATAACAATAGTGCTCCTCGACGAACCTTCCATTCCGTGTTCTGAAGATGCAATGTCATTTTGGCAAGCGACTTTTCAGCGAAAGGTGGCATTGGTTCAGAGAATCCCCCCGGAATGAAGAGCGACTGCTCTCCGAGGACACCCTCAGTGAGCTTTTGCTTGAAGCAAGACACCATGGCTTCCAGCACTCCTTCTGATAGTGTCTCTTGATTTCTCAGTACTTTTTCCGATGCATATCGAATCTCCCACTCGATGTCTGAAGTTCCGACCCTCAGAAACTTAACAAGAGAACAAAGAGTGTCTTCGGTTTCAGCCAACGCGCTTTGTCCGTCTAATGCCTTGACAGCAGCGAGCTGGATCAGACGATCCTTGTCTTGGAGACAGGCAGAAATCACCTTGAGGTCTTCTAGGTGTACTTTCGACTGACGCGCTAAAGCATCTACAGCAGCCAATTTTATGGCTGGGTCCTCGTGCGTAAGACATTGCAAGATCTGCTTGATAGCATTTCGTTCCAAGTTCTGTTTGTGATAGCCAAGCGCCAACGTAGCAACAGCTGCAGTCTGAAGATCCTGACTTTTGACAAGATCCAAGCCATTATTGATAATTTCTTGCTCATCTCCTTGATCTTCCATGCCAAATGGCAGCCAGAGCCGAGTTGCCAAGAATTTAATCCAGTATGACTCGTCTGTCAGGATCTTGAGAACCTTTTCCCTCATTGTACGCGTGTCTTTTGCTCGGCAAAGACAGCTTGCGATGCGGTCGAGTGTCTCTTTGGGCAGGTCTTTTTGCTCGCTCAGTCTGAGGATTGCCCGCCACCTCAAGCCTGTGTCCTCATTATCGAGACACTTAGAGACAACTTCGATGTGAGAAGCCACTACTTGGGGATATTCTCTAAGAGCGGCAAGCAAGGCCGACCTGATCCGTGGGTTATCGTCAGTAAGACACGCGACAATAGTGTCTGTGACTTCCTTGGTCCAGTACTTGGGCGGACCGAGGGATCTGATGGCGATAGACACATCAAGGTCAAGTGAACCACTGATGGCCGTTGCTGGCTTCTGAGACCCGGCTCGTCGAAGCCAACGCGTCAACGCAGCTGCATAGTCTGATGGCACACGAGATCCAGTCCGAAACCGCTTCTTACATGCTGCCAGAGCAGTCCGAGACAGGATAGGGTCTTCATCTTGTAGCATCATGAGATGTGCCTTATTCGGAAACTCTGGTTCATCAGCGATTGTGGCCATGCTGTCGTTTCTCTTAGCCTGGTAAACCACCCATCTCACCAAGAGATCTTCAAGCCGGCATTTGTGGTCTTTAAGTCTTTCGGATGTGATTGAAGAGTTCAGCTCAGCGAGGCAGCACATAACCAGCCTCTGGTGAGCCAGCCCCAAAAGATCGGTAGGCTTCGCGTCGATTGCTTGCAAGAACTGCAATGCCCCTTGGTCGGAACCGCCAGATCCTGAATGCAGCAACCCCGTAGCAAAACGCCACATGATATCGTAGCGCCATGAATATTTGTACTTGGCCAAGAACTCCTTTGGTCTCATAGCTGGCTGACACGATGCGTTCCCCTGAAGTGCTCCGGTCTGGTCAAATTTGAGAGAGGTAAGCTTCTCCTTCTTGGTGTTCCATATACGCACAAAGTACCGTGCTGCAAAGTATTCTTGGAGAGTGAGATGTAGAAAATGATAGGTCCTGCTTGGTTTCCCGACAGATGTATCGGATGTTCGCAGAAACGAGAGTTTGGGTAATGTATCGTCGATAAATGTCCCTTGGATACCGAGATGTCGACAAATAACATTCAGGTGCTTTTCCTGGAACTCGACTACATCGTTGCAAATTCCAGTAAAGGCAAGTTCTTCGACTAGACGACGCTCGCTCTCGACTAATCCCTCTAGCTCAGAGTCGTATACTTTGACATTCTCTGTCACGGGTTTTCCATTCTTGAATATGCCCAATCGCACCATATCCTTCCTCCAGAGGCTCTTCTCGATCGCCTGGTAGAGGTCCGTCATGGTTTCAGGGCCCTTGTCGCTAACTTGATCCCAGCCGTAACAGAGAGCGTCGAGTTGGATGGGGATGCGAACGAGGTCTTCGATCAGCTGGCGTGATCCTAAGAAGTCCTCTATAGCCTGGTATTTGGTAGGTTCCATATGTTGGACATATTGGTAAACCTGATCTGCCCCAAACCCAACCATTTCGAGTTCGAGGTCAAACGGCTGTATGTTTGAGCGGAGCATGACAGATGGTCGAGAAAGAACCAAGACATTTGGTTGATTCAGCAAATAGATGATGAATGTTGCTAGATCGCCAGATTGCAATAGATGCCAGATCTCATCTAAGCCATCAAGCAAGAAGAGGGTTTTTCCATCACTGGGATCAGTACAAATATCTTCCAATGCTATCGCGAGGTCGCTACATTTCCGGTGTTGAGAAAAGAATTCGTCACGGAAGAACATCTCGAGATTATATCTTCCATTTCTACATCGCAGGTTTTGCAATCGAATCCAAAGGATACGGTCGAAATGATTCTCCCATATCTGGCCATTGATGAAGTCGTGCACTGCTTTTTTGCAGAACGTCGTCTTTCCTACGCCAGCCTGGCCTCGGACAAGAACTCTCTTGGAGTGTTCAGACGCTGTTCCTTGGGATGTTGCAATGTTGAAAATGTCATGGAGTTGAATCTTTGTGCCCGCCTCTGGTCTTTTGACGTCGAAACGCCTCAGCATGTACAACGATAAGTTAGAGAAACGGTTATGTGGTTTAAGGATAGACGCCTGTGCGTGAAGGTTTTGCTTGCTGGCCTGAGGAACGATCACAAGATTGATGTAGCACTGCTCGAGCGGTAATCTCTCGCCCGAGAGTCGCTCAATCTCGAGGTTCTCTTTGGCGTAGCAATGCTGCGTGATCCAATCATCGGCGGCTTTTAGTGATGCAAGCCTCTCCCTCAAGCGGGCAGCTGCGGCTTTTCGAATTGCAGGGGATTCATGAGAAGAGATATATTGGCGCAGGTCTCCAAAGGAAAGATTGTCGGGAAGCTCTGGGGGCGAGGAGACAATTGTCAAGTAAATGTCTCGCCCAGCCTGATTCTGGACCGGGCCTTTATTGTGAAATGCCGTCTTTGGGCCGGGGTCGTCCATACTCATCACAGCAAGAGTAAAAGCAAGTAAACTTGAGTGTGCCGGGTTCCCTTCAATGGCCAGGTAGCTGCTCAGTAAATATGACAGGTCAGATGTATCCGTCCACTAGGTAGTGTGACCGTTGAAGTTACCGTCACGGTTACTTCTACCAGAACAGGACCTATCCGGAGAGTTTCTCAAGCTGAAAACCGCATATCAATTGTATGATTGGCTAACTATATCTAGCTGTCTGCAGCGGCTGTGGACACCCGATGTGCTGAAGAATACCAAGCGCCACGGCCCGGCGGCTAGAGGGTTACATCGTGCACCCCTGGCAGCCGAGGGCTTAGATGTCTGGAAATATTCTGTTTCGATCATTTAATACTGACCCTAGGTTGATTCTCTCCGTTGCTGTTTAGCTGTCTAGCCTTCGAACTGCAATCGCAATGTCCAAGTACGGTCTCGATACATTATACGCCGCCGAGAACCCTGAAGTCGAGTATGTACAAGCTCTACAACTGACTGTACTTGAAAAGTCCGAGCTAATTCGTTTCTAGCATCGTCTTCGTCCATGGGCTGCGTGGTCATCGCGAGAAAACATGGCAACGAGACGGCGTCTTATGGCCCAAGGAGCTACTCGCGCAGGATGTCAAAAACTCGCGGATAATGACCTTTGGGTATGATTCTAGCATCATTCATTCCGATACCGCCGAGGTCACCCACGGTAGTCTCGGCAACCACGCTCGAAGTCTCTGTGCGTTGCTCCAGGAGCAGAGATCGTCACCTGAAATGGTACGTCCTAACCTTGTCTGTCAAGGCCATATTTCTGACAACATTCAGAACTCTCGCCCGATTATCCTCGTCGCCCACAGTCTAGGTGGACTTGTTTGCGCCGAGGTGATCGTTCGAGGAGAGCGAAACGCCCAGGGGGATGGCGTGGAAGCCGTAGCCAAGAACGTCAAAGGCATGGTCTTTCTCGGCACTCCCTTTGCTGGCTCCAACTCGGCCAAATGGGGAGAGCTCGTCCGAAAGGTCTTCACTGTTGTCAAGAAAACAGACGAAAACACGCTTAAGATTCTCACGGAAGACTCTCGCGACCTGCGGGAACTCGGCGAGGCTTTTCCAGAGGTTATCCGGAAACGCAATAGTACCCCAGACACGGTCCAGATTGTATTCTTCTTTGAGACCTTGGACACCTCAGGAGTGCGAGTATGTTTTATTCGACATAGTGTTGACGAAATCTAACATCTTCTAGGTCGTCGAGGAGAAATCCGCTTCACATCCCGGCATAGGAGTCACACTTCCTATTCGAGCTAATCACATCGGCATCTGCAAATTTGGCTCCCGAGACGATGACGGATACAAAGTCGTCAAGGCCAAGATAATTCAGATGCTTCTCTCTAAGGCGCAGGATCATGATGATAGGGTATGTATCTAGGTCCCTTGTGCTTGCTGTGCTAACTAGGAATAAAGAAGGGAGGTATTGTGTTTTATAATTATGATAGGGTTATAAACCAAGCAGCGAGGGATATTATCATTCACTCTCAGTCTTTTCCCTAGTCTAAGTTGCTACAGTTGTAATAAAACTTACGTCAAGGTCAAGGATGTTCTTGGCCTTGCTATTCTTTGACCTTGATTTGAAATTATAGAAGCCAGTCTCAATCTATTCCGTATATAGAACACTCCCTCATCTAACAGGTGGCTAGTATCATTTCAATTATGATGAAAACTTGTGGCACCCTTCTCTTCGTCATTTTCTGTTGTCTGTGGCCCCTCGAGGACTTGTAACGCCAGCGCCTTCTTGTTGCCCGAGAATAACATCGAATTTCTTTATCACCGTTAGTAAAACCCTATAGCCACTGGCATATCATTTACTTACCGGACCCTCAAAGCGGTTTCTATAAAACACCCAGTAGAGCACGATGAAGACAACAAGTATACCAATGACGATGCAAACGTAGTCTGCAACAGATTAGAGACGAGCATCAAGTATGGATTGATGACTTACTCATGGTGTTTCCGGATACCGGTATTGCCGTTGGAAAGCAAAAGAACTAGGTCAGATTAGCCGCATGCGCGGTATTCGAGGAGAATAAACATACGAATGATGTAGTGACCACAAATATAGAAGCAACAGAGTTGGCCAAATACCCCCATTTGCCCAGCTTGAATGGAGTTTCGGGTGTCTGATGCGCTTCCAGCAATTTCCTACCACGGATGAGCAGAGTAACAATTGGAAAAGCATACGACATATTCAACAAGATAGTACATGAAGACACATATGCACCAAAAGCCACACTCGGTCCTAAATAAAGCAGACCGAAGACGACATTGAAAACGTAACAGAGCAAAATTGCCCGTACAGGTACATCGAGGCCGGGCTGGATGTGTGAAAAGAACCCGGGGAAAACGATGCCTTTATCACGAGCCATGGCAAAGACAAGGCGACTAGCACTTGTCACACTTGCGTTGGCTCCGTTGATAAAGGTCACGGCCATCATAAGAGTAAGGATCGTCGTTGCTGTTCGACTCTTGGTAGCGAGGCGAATCATCTCAGCGATTGGCAGGCCAGAGGCTGAAGATAATATGGCGTTAGGGTCAGCGAAGCAGAACAGCATGATGAGTATGAAAGCTCCGCCACTGGATATATCATTAGTGCGGACAATATTTAGTAATAGACTCGTCGACTTACGTGACACCTCCAACTGCGGTGGCATAGATCATAGCTTTGGGTGCATCTCTGGCAGGGTTTGGCATCTCCTCGGCCATATGCAAGATAACATCGAAACCTATCAGCGATAGAGCAGACTGGAGGAGTCCAAGAATCCAGGCCATTCCGTCTGACCAACCAGTTTGGTTGTTGAAATTGGTGAAAACAAAGGAAGCATTGCTTTTCTTTGACGTGGCGAGAAGGACGATGCCAATGATGACAACACCAAGTATCGACCAGTATACTAATGGCGATGTTAGAATAGAAGAGAAACATACTGAGGTACACTTACATGCTGCGTCGTTCCATCTGCCCAAAATTCGGTTTCCATAGATATTGGCAACGGTGACAAAGGTCAGAATAGCCAGGAATATCAAATATGTGCTCCATTTCTCCGGGACAAAGGTATCCTTGGAAGCCACAACAGCAGCAGCACATATAAACTGGGCTTTGTAGACTCGGTCAGCCAGACTTCCGAAGAATCGAGGTGCACATACCGGCAAAGAATCCTTGAACTGTGACAACTATCAGCCAGCCAGCAATATTGAGCCACCCAACCCAGAAGCTCTACGTCACGTCAGTATTTAGGTCTACATATACTCGAGACTCCTAACCATGGCTAGCTTCCACTCGTCTGAGCAAAGAGCAAAGACATAATGATATTGTCCTCCGGACGTCGGCCATACAGCTGCCATTTCGCCCAGACTCGCAGTAAGAGCAAAGTTACACAGAACGCAGAATATGAATCCGTAGACAAGCGACACTGAGCCACCAGAGGGAAGGATGAAACCTATCGATCCAGCTAGGGCGATCCATGTGCTGGGCGGCTGTCAGCTGTCAGGTCTTCTAGACGGGATATTACCTTACTTGAGAACCGCAAAAGCCATAGCAACCATGGTCAACCTCGACAGACGAGGCCGCAGGTGACCCTCACGAGACTCCGATGTAGACATTTCGATAATTTTTGATGTTTTTACCATCACCAATCTCCGGAAAGTGAGGAGTTTCGTAATCCTTTATCGTCACCCTTGTCGCACAAACACTTCAACACAAGCGCCCGTGCAACCCTCGGGGGCCGAAAGCTTTTAACGCGTGTTTATCGTCAAGGTGACGAGCGTTATTGACATGTTGTTATCAAGAGACCCGGCGCTTCCGTCTGACGGGCGTTTCCGGGCGAACAGTCTCGTTCATCTGGTGGCGTCGGATCTAGCTGATGTTGGCGAAGGCTTGCCCAGAACGCCATTTGTCATTTAAGACAGCAAACTTAGCTACTATCCAGGGTCTATAGACGCAAATAGGCTCTTGGCTTTGTAATTTGAACGGCAATACGCAGTCGGTGGCTGATCTACTTGATCCGCGGACCTGCATAGGGCTGTACCACGATATCGGAATGGTGTTTATGATCGTCATGTTTCAACTTGATCTGTCTATTAATTTGCAATAAACCTGATCGTTAATCTGTAAATCCGGGGTAGCAGTGCAATGCCACGAGTCATTACCCTCGACTCATTAGGTTATAACTTATACCCAAGTTGGGGCTCACCAAGAATCTTTCACCACCTATTCACCAATTTACGAGACCAAACTCCACTGGGCTGAAACCTCAGCTTTCTATAGTAAACACCCAATAAGCGCTCTAGCAAGATATCGACGATCTGTCGATGCTGCTCATCTGCCGACGTGCCAAGAACCCTCGGACTCCCGATACATCGTAAAACAGCCACTCACAGATCCTGCACTTCATCTGCAATGCTACCTCGATGACTGGGATACCTACATCCTGGACGTGGAAGAGCATGATCTGACCTGGTCTTTGCGTCTTGCGCGTCAAGAAGTGAGAAGAAAGCAGAAGGGGAAATTCATTAAATTCATTACATGTCTATGGCTTCTCGTTGCTTGCTCAGTCTAATAGCATGCAAGTTGAGCCCGAGGTATCTTTAAAAAAAATCAATAAATTAATCCACCCGCCGCCGATCTGGTGATCCTTGATTCTTGCTGATGGAACCCCCTCAAATTACTCCGTAGATCCGTATATCATAATCCAGCGTCGCCTGCCGCTGCGACAGCGCCAGGCTGAAGGGCCATTCAGGCCAGTTTGTGATATTTGTGCCGTTGTTGCTTTATGCTGGGCATTTGATGGATTGCGTTTTTGTGCCTTTGGGGTCCAGAGATGAAGAAGAAGAAGAAGAAGAGGGTGGAGAGTATTTCGCGCAGTGCTTGTGTTTGCTGAGGAGAGCGTTCATGTGCTGAATCTCACTCTTGAGGTCGATGATCTTGGCCCTGAGCTCGGCATTCTCGATTTCGTAAGAGACTGGAGAGGAAGTGGTGTCGGATTCATCGACAGTTGCAGTCATGCTGGTAGATGTGATTTGTGTGTAGATGATTACGTGGTTGTGGTTGTGGTCGCGGATGCGAGATGTAGAGCAAGAAAAGGATGACAAGATAACAGGTGTTGGGTAGTTGCGAGCAAGCTACTGTATATCAATCCTCTGTATAATAATACGCACTAGTTACCCCTCTAAAAACAGGAATACTTGCTGAAAGACAACGGTCTAGAAGCGAGCCGTGTGCTGCTCACCGAAAGACTCGCATAAAAATGGTGTCATTCGCACTTCACTACCCCATTTTTCTTACCATCTAACACATCGGTAGCGTGAGTTCTTACTCTCTAGCCTTGTGTCAGATGAAACTTGTCATCGTGGCAGCATCCTCCGGATCCCTTGATTGGAGTCCAAGTCATGGCCCGGCCTATTTCCACCGAGTCATTGAAGATATTCCATGATTAAAACATCTATAAAGGCGCGGCTGACGCTCACGTCTAGTCCAGTTCTGGATAGCTTCGCCAAGGGTCGTCACCTTCTATGCCAAGAGTCTTCTAGTGCCGTTCCATTTCTCTGATCCCTTCAATATTGATTTCTCCCCGCCGGGAGATTTTTTATTAGCACACCATGTGCCAGTGCTTACACCCATCCTACCCTTCGGAATACAAAGGTTGCACCGCTAGCCAGCGCCGTGGCCCCGGTAAAGACAATCAAAGTGCCGTATCCCGTTCCATATCCGCCAGCTGCTTGTCCTTGCCACGGCATTCCCTTGATCAATGCTCCGCTCAGTGGTCCAGAGACAATGTTCCCGATTCCCCGTCCAGCCGACAAGACGCCCAAGACCATGGCCGGGTCAAATGACGTTCCGCTAGTCCGACCATCGGCAGGACTCGCTGTCACCATGTGCATGATCCCAGGCCAAGCAGAAGTGTACGACCCGGCAAAGAGGCCGTAAATAATGCAGAAGATGTATAGCACGGGCAGATTCACAGAGAAGCCCCATAGGAAAAAGGTACTGAGCGTCGTACCAACCGCAGAGATCATGAAACAGTCAGTGACATGCAGTCGGTCCGTCAACGCGCCCATAGCCACACACCCAAAGACCGAAGCGACATTGACGAGCAGAACCGTAAGAGCCGAAGGAAACGAGCCAGCGCCCAGAGCAGTTCGCGCATACGACGGGAGATAAATGCCCGGTAAGAAGAAGCCAAGCGCCTGGACGACATTGGCAAGCTGATGGAGCAGAAAGTTGCGACGCAACGCAAAGCTCAGCTTAAGAGGGTTGATATGCTTCGTAGCCGAGTGCGGAAGACGAGGTCTGATAAAGTAGGCCAGCGGCAAAGTCAGCAGAAACAAAGCCACAGACCATATCCTCAACGTGGTTCGAAAGCCATAGTCATGCAGGAACTTTTCAAAGAGGAGTGGAAGAGCGAAGCCAGCGAGACCGGTGCCGGACCACATGATTCCAAAAGCAAAGCCCTTCCGCTTTGCGAACCATTCGTCCATGTATAAGATGCAGGGGCAGTACGAGATGGAGCCTCCAATGGCGTAGAGCACTCCCTGCGTTAGGATGAGATGTGTTGTGTTCTGGGAGAAGGAGCTCAAAGCCAGTGCGATACACATGATGAAGAGACCGATGAAAGGAGACCAGCGAGTCTGCTTGGGATAGAGACGTTGGAGGATCATGACAAAGGGGAGGCCTAGGTACATGATTCCCTTTGGGGGGTCAGTACAGAGAATCAAACAGGCAATGGGCACAACATACCATGGCACAAGTACCGATTATAGCAATATCCGAAGATCCTTGGAAAGGTGCATTGGTGCTATAGTAGTCCTGAAAGACGCCAAAGGCAAACGGGAAGCCTATTATGAAACTGAGTCAATATCAACTCCTCCAGCAACCAGAGAGGCAGACTTACCCCATGTCAAGGCCTCAACCATAAATGAAGCCGCCAGAAACAGCCAAGCATCTTTTCCACCATCCACACGCGGTAAAGAAGAAACTTGATGGCTGCCCGTAGGATCAAGATCCTCAGAGCTGTGACCCTCTTCGCGGGCCGTATCTTGACGCAACTCGATTGACGTTTGGGACATGATTGTAAAGTAGTTTTTGTCTTTTTTTTAACTAACCCCTCCTGGGGAATATGATTTTTATATTGTTGAGGCTTAAACTTTTGGCTGACTTGTAGGTTGCGCCCACACTCCACTCTTCGCGCCCTTGGTCTGACATTTGACAGTTCATAGTGGAGTCTGTTGCACATCAGTTCCTCATCTATCTATGTTGCCCCTACATAAACAGTATTCTGACATTGGGCTTCTCCTGCCAGGTCCTTTGTTGTTGGTAACTTGAACCTTTACAACAATGCTGTCTCGTCAATATCACTTACGCCAAACGTTGACCACACACGAGGAATGAACCCAAGAGGAAAACGCACAAAATCCCAATACCCGCTACTTTTTCATCAATTCATAGCCTCTTAGTCTTGACCAACTCTGCGACATGAGAAGATAACTACCCTGTCATAGCACCCAACGAGCCACCAATGGGGTATCTTGGTTGCGAGTCTCTTGACAGCTGAGGCGATACATCCATCTCGTGCTGTACGGGACCCGATCTCCGCATCAGCTGTGATACGCTGTCACTGAAGTGTCTGGTGAAGCGCAGCCACGTACACTCCGTCATACCGCCTCTCGGATCGCTCGACGTCGAAGGGGATTTTACCCAAGATCCTTCAATAAATGGCCACAAGACCTTGAAGCTTACCGGTATTCGAATCTCGCACAGCCCGACGTGCAGAGGAGCATCAATGTCCTCGCTCGAAAAGCTGTGGCGTAGGCGTGCAGACACGGAGAAGTACGAGTCGTTTACGGTTGACGTCGACCACCGCTGTCGTCCTTGCCCAGATGGAGGAGAGAATGACTCCTGTTTCCATCACCAGAATCATAGTAACCATAAGCGAGACGGCATTCCTATGACAAACGAAGGGCTTGAGGAAGCCATAAGCTCAGAGTACAGGCGTGGAACTGGAAGAGTATAAATCAGCACACGTACAAATTAATACAAATATTCCATGTCATAGACTTTGATTGATGTTGATACAACCCAAGTCGTTGTCGTGATGAATAATTCACAGCCGCCAAGCAACCAATCGCTTGCGTCATATTGGCCACCCTCAATCAGGAAATAAAGCAACCATTCAGCCCACCTACCACATTCAAAACCAACGACATCATCACCCACGCTAGTTCAATTCATCAAAGCAAACATCATCTATAAAAATGCCACATCCTCATACCCAGCCAGACCTGGAACTAAACCCCCTCAGCTCCGAAGACTCCGACCCGGACCTCCCGCTCACAATGGCCGAACCGGCCTCCACTCCGGCCCCGAAGCCGCGCTGGCTCGACCCCCGACCGTCAACGTGGTGGTCCCGCCCCGGCGTCCAGCGCTTCACGCAATGGCTCAAGCGACTCGTGCGCCCGCGGTTAACATGGCGCTACGTCGTCTGCTCCGTTGTCGGCGCATACGTGCTGTATTGCTTCATCACATGGCAGCCCTTCTTCTCATCCAGACTGCCGGCCTATTCAGGGCCCCATGACGTCGGCGCCATAGACCTGGAGATTCCCCTCGAGAAGCCAAAGCGCATCTCCGACACTCTTCTAAAAGAAACAAGAGAGCCTGCCTTTGAGGTCGAGAGCGTGCTCTTCACCGTCTACTACCCCTCCGTCAAGGGCGCATCATCACGCGCCTCGCTACATCCCTGGATCCCAAGACCTGTAAGCCTCACATCAGAAGGCTACGCCCGCGCCGCAGGCGTAAACAACTTCCTCATCCGCCCCATCTTCACCTTTGCTCTCTGGCTCTTCGCGGGGAGCATCACCATCCCCGCCAAGATCGACGTTCCCATTCTGGGCTCGGACGGCAAAGATGGCCAAAAGTTCCCCGTCATGGTCTTCTCCCACGGCTCCGTGAGCTCCCGCACCGACTACACCCACTATCTCGGCGAGCTGGCCAGCCGCGGCCACGTCATCGCCGCCCTTGAGCACCGCGACGGCAGCTGTCCTGGTAGCATGGTTCGGATCAAGGACAAGAAGGACCGCCGTGTTTTCCTCGTGAAGCAGGACGATCTTGTATCCGACCCGCCTATGAACGATACCATCCTCAAGAAAGAGCAGCTGGCCGTCCGCACAGTAGAGATCCTCGAGGCTATCCGCGTTCTTCGTGATGTCAACGACGGCAAAGGTTCAGACGTCTTCACATCAAGCTCCCGCCACGAAGGCCAAGCCCTCGCCGCCTGGGCTGACCGTCTTGACTTCAACCACCTCACCATCAACGGCCACTCATACGGCGCAACCGGCGCTCTGCAGGCTCTCAAGACGGCAAACACCACACTCGCCAACCCAGCCATCGGCGGCATCGCCCTCGACCCGGGCAAGTCAAGCGGCCAGCTCAACACCGACGTCCCCGTCCCTCTCCTCGTCGTCCACTCCAACTCATGGTCCAGCACGCACAGCATCTTCTTTGGCCGTCCACACTTCGACACAGTCGCCGACCTCGTGCGCGGCGTGCGCGACAAGGTAGGCTCAGCTTGGTTCCTCACGAGTATCGGCACGGCGCACCCCAGCGTGACAGACGCGCCACTCTTGCAGCCACTGCTCCTCAACTTTGCCACGGGGGCTACGGCGGATGTCCGCAAGGCTCTTGGGGAGTATGTCAAGGTGACGATGGACTTTCTTGACTTTGTGAAGACGGGCAAGGAGCACGGCGTGTTGAAGGAGGAGGTAACTCATCAAGAGTATGGGGAGTGGGTGAGTAAAGAGAGGGAGAAGAGCTTCCCCAAGGACCTTGCTAAATACTGGGAGGTGCACGTATGCCCACTCGACCAGGAAAAGTAGATACCAATACCAGTAATGAATATAATATTTCCCTGTATTAGAACCTATGCCATGAAAGCATTCCTTGCCAGCTTGCCTTCCTCCCCATCCAGCTCTATGGCAACCAGGATGAATCATACACAGTCAAACTACGATATCGAAGTTCAAGCTCCAGTTGAAAGGTTGTGCCTTGTTGCGGGAGGTACCCATGTGTTGTCGCGCCTCTTCTACTAAGTTATATACAAGAGTATTAATGACCTTGCCATAGCGTTACTCCGGTCCTCTCTTCAACTAAACATTACTCTTCCCATATTCCCATTACCACTCAATCTTGAAAGCCTACACGTCAGAGAAATGCAGCTGGAGAACTCCCTTCTCCACGATTTCGCCGACTACTCAGAAACATGTCCACCATCGTCTTGCTGCCCATCACTTCGGCGTCCTTGACTGGCCCATTAGTTTTCTCCCCTTGTTTTCCCATCTTTTCTCTCACCGTCTGTGTCTTGGGTGTGGAATAGCTTGAGGAGTATCCTCCTCTCGGGGCAGGCGATCCGGTCGTTGTTCTGGTAGGTTGCATTTCTGCAAGGGCAGAGGTTCCAGGGCTTGATTTGGTGGGCGAACCTTGCCATACACTGAGACGTGTTCGGGAGCGGCGTTTGACGATAGCTTCCTCTGGGGTCGGATTGACGCGGCCCACTGTGTTCAGCGAACGCATACGGTGTATTTCCCTCACGGGGCTCGTGTTGGCAATATTGGTCTTTGAGCCAACAGTTGGAAGAGACGGCACTGCCCGCAATGTGCTCCTTGGCGGAATAGACGGCGGCCGCTCTTTAACGTAGGCACTGGTTGTAGGGTTCGGCGATGTATTCTCGTCATACCCAATAACGACTCTGCGAATCGATTTTGTCGGGCTGTGGGCGTCTTGTAGCAATTGAGCGTTCCCCTTCACCCTGCTCAAGGGGCTACGATTCGCGGTACCATCGTTTGTAGGTGCAATAATCTCGGGGGTTGAGCCCATCGAAGCGCATTCTCTGACATGCCCCACGAGTGGCAGGATACCTGTTCCCTGCCTGCTATTCTCTCCTCTGGTAGGAGTCAGAGGTTCTTCAAGCTTTGACACTTTTGAACTGAGCCATGTCTTCCATTCTACCGAGCTGGCTGTAGATATGTCACGTTGATGCTGATGAGCTGGTCCACGGACTGGAATCCGGGACGATAGTCCATCATCATTGTGGGCGTGTGCCATAGACTGCCCAGAGGTAGCTGAGTCCTGTTCTTCATTCAGCGCTTTGACATCGTCTGTCGTAGAAGAGTAAACGCTTTCTGTGTCCCCAAGGTGGAAGTCCTTTTCTGAGCATGAGTTACTGTTTTGGCGAGCGGGAAGACTCAAAGCTGACAGAGAGTGGAGGTAATGAGATCCTGGTAAGCCAGCATGTTCATGCTCGGATGAGGACATCATGCTAGCTCGCATAGCTCGACGGTAGGGGCTCGGGGACCGAAAAGAATGACAAGATGGACTCGCAAAGAAGGCAGAACTTCGCTGACTGATTGTCCTTGGCGGCTCAAATCCACTCAAAATGCTGGCACGTTCACATTCCGAATTCGCTTTCCCGTCGCCCCAAGCCAGGTCGGTCGTTTGCTCGGACGTGGGTGCGACAGCGACCTGGGCCAAACGATTGGAATCAGTAGCCGGAACCTCAGTTGCAGAGCTCGAGTTCTCTGACGAATCGTCTCCAGCGTCCCTGAAAATGTCGTCGTCGGGCCGAACACGTCGAATGGTAGAACAATCCCACTGTCTGGTTGTAGTTTTACAATGCTCTTCGCCCTGGTCGGATATCGATTCCTTAGGTCTTTGTGCGTAGAGTTGTGTTTGCGAGGTTCTGTCTTCGGAGTCTCTCTCGTCAAGTCGCTTCATTAGGGCAGAGTAAATACGTTCACTGTCAACTGACATGTCTGCTATAAAGTCCCGCGTCTCTTGTTCTAGAGTTTCGATTGAACGCAGTGACGAAGAGATGTGTGCACCATTCTCTTTTATAACAGAAAGGCGTTGCTTCTCCCAATCCCCAAGGGTCCCGTTGCTTGCCACTGTATTTGTGAGAGAGTTTGTCCAGCTGGTGACACGAGACTTATCGTCAGGAACATGTTGCTCGCCATCCTTGAGACTTTCAACGCTGCCTTTGCGAGACCGGAGCTGCTGGTTGGATGGAACGTCGTGCAATGAAGGAACATGCGATGCGACGCGGAACATGGAAGCTTCTTCAGTCACCTCACCATCCCCAAACTGTAGGCAGCTCTCCCGATCAGACTCTTTCTCTCCAATGCCTTGGTCATCTTCGTGTCCGTCAGAGCCCTCGATGCTCTTTCCTCGACCAAAGATTCCTCGCAATTTCGACCTCAGACCATGAGATACCTTGCGCGCTGTCTTTCGAATGCCTCGTTGCTTTGAAATGGAAATACTGTTGGTGGAAAACGTTGAAGAAAGTGCTGTACTATTGTTGCTGCTATTGCGAAGAGACTTTCGAAGACCTGTAGAGCCTTCGCTCTGCCTGTTTGCCGACCGGAATAGAGTAGATGACTGGCTGTTTTGCATGTGCTGTTCTTCAATCTGGCGGAACCTCTCCCTGGCGAGTTGGACTGCGAGGTCACCATCTTCAGCGCGACTGCTAGATCTGGATGCCGCCATCCTTCGCCGACTTTTGAGGAAGCTCATTGACGTCGATGCTCTGGGGCCGACAGATTGGGGATTCGCGTCCCTGAAATTATCATTTTCATTATTTATAGGCGAAAATGATGGGCCAGTAGATGGCAGGCGATTCTTCAGGGGCCAATTCTTGCTGGAAATAGTTCCAGCCATGGGACGGGACGAGGTCATCATTGAGCGGGACTTTCTGAGCTTTTTGAATGAAAGAGGCATCGAGGCCACATCGTCTTCAGGGTTGTAGCACGCGTCGGGAGGCTGCAGCGATTCGAGGTAACGTCGTGTAAGGGAATAGTTGTCTGGCCCTTTACCATGGAACGTCAATGTGGAGGAAGGTCTGGTGTTTGCGTTCCCAAAAGCATGGATCGCTGAAGTTGCCTTTGTCGGCGAATCTCGGCCTCCATTCGCTCTTGATGCCAAAGCTCTGCGTGGACGAGCTGATGGCCCAGTAAAGCGAACACTTTGTTGCCGGCCGAGGTTCGAGGTGCCATGACGGCTCAAGGCACTGTCATTTCGCTCAAAGCTTTGTCTGGCGACGCTGCCAGTGCCATCGCTCCTGTCGGTGTAAAAGCTTGCTGGGTCCCGCGGTATGGGCATTCCCTCGCTGCTCGGTCGACCCTGGGCTCGTTGATAGGATAATAAGGCCGCAATGTTGGCGTCCCGTTCAGCATCCGCAGGGTCAATGGATTCAAGGGTGCGGATAGGGCTGCGGACCACAGAGTTGGTCGATTTGTTTCGATTCAATGAGTGGCGGTTCTTCTTTCGAGAACTATTACGTCGGAGCATTTCTCATTTAAGAGTCCGGTTTCTAGACGAGGTGGTAATGGTTGGAATAGTGATGACGTTGAGTGTAGACTCGTAAACAACAGTATGAAGAATAGTTGAATGTCCGGTTGATGATGGCGCCAGATGGAACAACATGAAAGGGAAGACATGGGTGGATGGTAGGCTCATGATCAAGTGACTCGACCAAGGGTGCTTGACTTTCCATTGTCAAGTTCGGGAAGGCACGATGGCCGACGTTGAACAGTTCAAGTTAGGAAGGAGTTGCTCGAATCGACAGCGGGGCAACAGGACCGACATCAATGGTAGGTAGTGGAGCTAAGTAAAGTAATAGATTCAATATAGCACAATGAGAAGGGCAAGAATCAAGATCAAAGAGACTTAAGCACAAGCACACACAAAGAAACATGTTCTCATAGAATAAGGAGATGTATTCATATCAATACGAGCAAGGTCTAAAATGCAACCAGCTCTTATGGAACTATCCCATGCAATCAAGCGCACAGTACAACGACAACTAGTCGTTAAAGAGAGCAAGCGCCGCAGTCAATATCATGTTACCCAAACTAAAAGACCCATGCCCATCCGTATTCCCAACAAAAATGCGTATCCCAATGCTCCACATACTAAGATTATAGATCTTACAGGTTAAGCTCCTTGATGAACTGCTCAAGCTCCTCATCGACGAGCTCGTGGATCTTCTTGGAGAACTTCTCGGCCTTGGAGCCAATCTTCTTGGCGCCATCGGTCAGCTTGCCAGAGACAACATCAATCTCGTGGTTGACAGTGTGCTTGAGGTCCTCGACGGGGGAAGAGGGAGAAGCGCTGTTAGCCTTGTAGCCGCCAGCCTCAACGATCTTCTTGTAGTCGCTGCAGCCACCGCCGTTCCAGGCGAGCAGGTTGGGGGTGTCAGAGGGAATGTCGGAGAGGGCGTTCTCAGTAGCGACGGAGATGAGGTTCTCCTTGAGCTTCTTGGGGGTGATGGAAGCAAGGGCGTACTCAGAGTCCTCAGCGGGCTGGAGAGAGAGGTAGTAGGCCAGGAGACCAGCAATGTGGGGGGAGGCCATGGAGGTACCAGAGATGGTGTTGACGGCGTACTTGGAGCCGATCCAGGTGGACTGAATGTTCAGACCGGGGGCGAAGATGTCAGTGCACTTGCCGTAGTTGGAGAAGTAGGCACGGCTGTCATCAAGAGCGGAGGCACCAACGGTGACAGGCTCAGAAGCAGCAGCGGGAGAGTAGTTGCAGGCATCAGCGTTGTCGTTGCCAGCGGCGACGGCAAAGTGAACACCAGTGCGGACAGCAGCGTTGACGGCGGCATCAAGAGCCTGGGTCTTACCACCACCAAGAGACATGTTGGCGACGGAGCCCTTGAAGCCCTTGCGCTTACCGTCCTTGGCCTTCTTCTTCTGCTCGAGATGGCTGGTGGCAGCGAACTCGACACCCTTGACAACGTCGGACATAGATCCAGAGCCGTTAGATCGGAGGACCTTGACGGCATAGACGTTGGCCTTCTTGGCGACACCGTACTTCTTACCAGCAACGGTACCGGAGCAGTGAGTGCCGTGGCCGTTGCCATCCTCATCAGCGTCACCAGATGGGATGGTCTTACCCCAGTGGGCACGACCCTCGAAGTCGACGTGGTCGACGTTGGTACCAGTGTCAACGATGTAGGCGTCAACACCCTCACCACCATCGGCGGAGAAGAGGTACTTGTTGAAGGTACCGAAGTTGAGGGTGTTGCGGTGGGAGATACGGGCAAGACCCCAAGGAGCCTGTCGCTCGGTCTCGCCGTCACACTTGTCCTCAGTGATCATGTCCTTGTTCTGGACGGGAACCATGGTGTGGACAAGAGTGTCGCGCTCAATGAACTCGACCTGGAACAGGCTGTTAGCTTGTGATGATTCATGAGGCATAAACTTGAGGGGTACTTACATCGGGATGGTTTCGGACCTTCTCGATCATGGACTCGTCGAAGTGGCCGGCGTAGCCCTTGAAAGCCTCACCAATGTCAAAGGTGTGCTTCACGCCAGAGAAGGCCTTCTCTGAGAAGGAAAGAGAGCGCTTTCGCAGCTCAAGGCGCTCAGTCTCGCCCTCCTTGTGGGTGTCCTGGACCCAGAGGTGGTGCTGGCTGGCAGCATGCTCATCGACGTGGTCCTTGAACTTGATGATGTACGAGTCTGGGATGGTCTCGGCATCGATGGAGCTGAGGATGGGGGCGGCCTTCTCGTGGATGGTGCCGACGCTGAAAGAGGCAGCGCTGGCGACAGCCGCCACGGAGAGAGTGAGGACGGTCTTCATGATGACGAAACGCGCAAAGGACGGAGCAGCAAAGCTCGGAGTTGGTCTACCTGCGACGCAATGGCAAAGAAAGAAAACAAATGGACAAAGCAATGTCCTCGACTGTCCGACTTGATGGGATCAGACAAATCAATACTGCAAAGGATGGAGAGAGATGATGGGTATGGAGGAGGATGATGAAGGAAGGAGAAGTGATGGCGGCAGCAGCTGGGGTAGATAAGCATCCTGCAAGCAGCGTGCGACAGCTCCAGTGTTGCCTCAGCGGGCCTGGGGGGCAGGAGGGTGTGACGCATTCATCGTTAGGATTGGCGATAACACAGTGGCTGAGCACCATATTTGGTTTAGCGCTGTGTGGACTAGCCAATGCCCGTCGCCGAGGCAATGCGATAACGGCACCTGTTTGAGCCGGGTACTTGTGAGCTCATGAGAAACAGTGTGAGCTCTGGTCTCTGACACGGAGGCTGGGCCGATCTGTGCTTCAGCCGACTTGACCCGGGAATGTCATGATGAAGGTGAAGCAATGGGTCGGGGTGTTTTTACTCACTGCAAACAATATTCAGTGATTCTTAAAGGCCTGCACTGCTGTATAGTGTTTAAGAGAGTGCCTCTTGTTCATGATGGCTGGGTTCTGGTCCGTCTTCGTCTGCCTTGGCCCGAGTCATGGACTTATGGGATGCTCGGTACAGGGGAGCTAGCACGGCATCCCGTCGATACGATACTTGAGCTCACGAGGGAACGTGGTCTATAAACACGCAGACATACTCACCGATAGATAGTATCTGTTGAGAGATGATATCTTCCTTTCAACAGCTTCTACAACCAGCAGCGTCCAACTCAAAGTCGGGCTCGTCACTCAAGGCTGATCCATTACAGTCTCTCAGCCGCGCATGCGCATGTACAGTACATCATGGCTTCGCAAGCTCGACGACACTGTGCTATCACAACGCGATCAAAGTATCCTGCGCGAGCTAGACTCAACTCCACTTAGACAGGGCGAGCTTCAACAAGGTAAGGTACCTTCCACTTTGCGGTGCCTGCAGCCAAAACAAGAGGTCCTCTGCCCAGTGCCAAAAGTCAAAACGCGGGGAGAGCCTTAGCTCCGATTGGCCTCCACCGACCAAGCCGCCTGATCCATCGAGTCAGACGACGTCCCTGGCACGTGCCCTGTCTCAAGCGCTGCTTGCTCCAGGCCAACATTAACAGCGCCTCACCATTGATCCCAGTCCGTTCCCGGGGTTGAAGGGCCCTTTTGGCTCGAGATTACGATTCCTTGAAAGACAATGCACGGCGAGAACGACGTCATGATTCAGCGGTCAAGTCGACAACAACAAACGATTGCACAGGCATCCGCCATTCAAAACATCCGGGGATTATGGGACACGTTGACCAGTGCACGCACAATGCACGCAAGTAAACAACTCGAAGCTCGGCAAAGTAGCGCGTCTGCGCTCCAGAAGCTCTGTAGAGCTCTCCACTATTGCGCATTTCGGGGGGCGTGGTTATCTTATCTGTACATCCATAGGTAGATAACGCCATAAATCAACTCTTGTAGCTCATCCCAGACATTGTTGGGGATCGTCTTTGTCTATCAATGCCAGGAGATAAGCTAGATGCCTACTTGTGTGTTTCAAATAATGAGAAGCGAGCTCAGAGCATTTGCCTCGCTGTTTCACGTCATCTCACTGCCCTGTACAACGAAGAACTAGCCATGTCATCTGCCTACCTTATGCTAAAATCCATACATAGTAATGGCTGAGTACCTAGATAGCAATTCAGTTAACAAGATGAATATGCTTCAAGACGGTTCTTGTTACAACAAATCCTAAATCTGGGCAAACAGTCACTTGACGCTGAAGCTACCTATTAGTTAAGTTACGCTTAGGTATTTAATGCTTGTGCGCATCTTCCGGAACTGAGTTACGTGATCCGGGGTCCGAAGTCGCAATCCCTGGACATCTTTCTGTAATTCTAAATACTCCTCGTTTTTTACAAGATGAAGGAGATAACATGAGGAGATATGGGCACTCAAGTACCTAGTTCTCGGTTTTTCTTTCTATCAACATTTCCCTGACATCAGTTCACATTTCATTCAAACTACCTACCTAACAAACAGTCAAGACAAGTTTAAATGAATCAAATTGCAAGAAAGCACTTAAAATAAAGACGTGGACTAGCCCAGGAGGTTGGATACCGCGACAAGAACTTTAAGAGACAATATTAATACCTGTCCAAGCGATTCTTTCCAACGCAGGTCTCCTTGTGCTTTGATCCAATTTACCCTAGAGGTATACAAGAGCCTCAGTAGACCAACGTCATTGAGACATTGCGGTTTCACCCAAGACATGCGTGCCTCTCACGCATACCACATACTTTCGAACCAAAAGGCCATGATCCTCCAAGACATGGGCCTCCCATTAAAGTCTACCTCTTTCCCAGGTGTGGATGCTTCAATCCGGGTGCACGCACACATGTCACTCCAACTCCGCTACTCGAGCTTCGTCAGCTCAGGAGGGGCCACCTTCGCCACAGCCAAGCCACACCTCCAAGGCTGACCCATGAGGTACAGTCAGTATTGAGCACAGGTAGGGCAGGCTCCAGTGGTACTGATACCGAGTGTTTCGAGACACCTTCGCTAATTCCTTCGCTTCAGTGCCCGTTGACCAGTCTCGATACCACCTCCAATATCCCATAGAACCCCTATTCGCCAGTCCGTGGCCGTGTTGTGTGTCCAGTCCTTCCGCTCGAGAGCTTCATGCGCCCCGCGCCGGTAGCTCCAACAAGTCCAAAATCTTACTCTTCGATGCCGACGACGACTGATAACGGCCTGGACCCTTGAAGGGCTCAGGGGGAGGCGGTTCCTGGAATGAACTGTGATTCACAATCGTTGCAATGACCTCTATACCACGAAGATACCGGTCGTCCACCTCGGCCTCGAACCCACCAAACTCAAAGTCCTTTGAAATCCTCAAAGGCTTGCTCGACGCACTTACCATTGATACGACCCTGCACCAGGAGAATGGGTTCCCTCAAATACCACCACTATTACGAAAACTTAGACATATCACCCAGCACATCGCCGCGACAGGCTCACCCGTTCATCAAGATGACTTCAGACACGCCGACGGCTTCCAAACCATCCTCGACCTACTCCGAGCCTTTTCAGGCTACTATAATCCCGACAAGCGAAGCGATGCGGACATGCTTTCTCTGTTTAAGCTGTTAGGAGACTGTCTCAATCTCTTCTCGGCGGCCCTACGCGGACACTCAGGCAACCGACGATTCTTTCGATATAGAGTTGAGGGAGGCGGTTGGGAAGCCTTGGAGCAGGTTATCGCAAGCATAGGGCTAGGCGGGGCTGAACCTGATGCCTGGATAAGCTGTCATGTCTTTGGCAAGCTACTCGCTTTCTCCCTCGACGACGACGCACTCGACCTACTCTGCCAGTCCATCGCAAAGTCACTGCGGCCCGATGACGAGAACTCCCCCAAAGACGAAGATGACGATAGCGCTGAAGAGCAATGGGATCTTGTGTTGGCCAAATCTGCCGAGAATGTCACACCTGGTGTGCGGGAGGTTATAAATGCCAAGACTGTGATACGGCATCCTGAAATCTTGAGAGCAGTTGTCAGTTTCTGGACGGCCATTCCACGAATGAAAGACGGCCTGGCAAATCCAGCTTCCTTGCTTGTCCTAGAGACACTTCATTGTGTTATCGCTGTTTCTATATACAACCGGGCTGCCGTACACTCAACTGGCGCCCTTTCACAATTCCTTCGAGTTGCTTTCAATCCTGATTCGGCCCTTAGCCCTCCCGAGCGGGAGAAAGTATTGGCTATTTGCAAAATGCTAATGTTCTTGGGTGTGAATGAGCCGGCCGACACCCAGTTCTTACTATCAGCACCTGGCTCAGAGGCACCCGAGTTCTGCTTACAGATGACATCTAAACATTCAGGCCCTCCGTTCTTCCAGTTCGACTTGTCGTTACAGGGCCACTCGTCACTCGAGTTGTCCAATCTGGGACGTCCGTTTCCGCCGCAGTCTAGTGCAGGTTACACATTCACTGCTTGGATCCGAATAGACAGTTTTGATCCTACTGCACATACCACAATATTTGGAGTCTTTGATTCTACGCAAGCATGCTTTCTTCTGATGTATCTCGAGCGAGATACCCACAACTTTATCCTACAAACATCTGTTACTTCCAACAAACCTAGCGTGCGCTTCAAGTCTGTTTCATTCAAGGAAAAGAGATGGTATCATATCGCCATCGTGCATCGCCGACCAAAGACAATGGTCGCCAGCAAGGCGTCTCTGTATGTCAACGGCGAGTTTTCAGAACAAATTCGCTGCAATTATCCTCATTTGCCGCCCCTGTCGAATGGTGCCCATGATAGCTTTGCATCATTCAACTCAAACCAGAACAAGACCAATCCTGTGCAGGCTTTCATCGGTACACCCAGAGACCTCTCTAACCAGGTAGGATCTGGACTTGTGTTCTCCCGATGGTCACTTGCATCTGCACATTTGTTTGAAGATACTTTGAGTGATGACTTTTTGGCGGTTCACTATGGTCTCGGCCCGCGATATCAGGGCAATTTCCAAGACAGCTTGGGTGGTTTTCAGACTTACGAAGCATCGGCTACTCTGGGCCTCCGTAATGAAATTGCGCATCCTGGAAAGGGCGAGACTTCCGACATTATCAGAGCTGTCCGCGAAAAGGCTGGCTCACTACTCCCCGAATCCAAGATCTTGCTCAGTGTCCTGCCTTCAGCCACGTTCCCGGAAAATGTACAATTCTATGACACGGGACTTTTGAAGTCACTTCCACGGAACTGCGCCCGCAATCTTTTCCGCTCATCCAATCAAGAAGGGGCACCACTGGCCATCAACTGTGCTGTTCCAAGTCTCCCAGACTCTTTGTTCAGAGTCCAGGGTCTTCTGTCGTTTCGTGGCAGCCCTATCGTCGCTGTACCGTCGTACTTGGACGAGAATCTGTGGCGTCTTGCTGGTTTCACCCCACTAGCTTTGAAGCTGTTTGAGAGGGCATCGTCCGTCGAAGAGACAGTGAGAGCTGCCGAGATGTTGTTTTACTGTATTCGCCAGAGCTGGAGAAACAGCGAAGCTATGGAGAAGGACAACGGATACGGCATCTTGGCTATGCTTCTGCGTGTGAAGCTGGGCTACGATCGCAGCAGCGGTGACTCCAGAGTTACCCGACTACAGATCTTGAACGAGGATCGTGATCGATTGGCCTTTCAACTCCTCAGTCTGATTCTTGGTTTCGTTGGATACAATCACGCCGAACCCATGGAATCGTTTATCATCAACCCCCTTGCTTACCGCATCTTACTTATTGACCTAGACATTTGGCGCAAATCAGTACCTCGAATTCAAGAACTATACTATAAACAGTTTGTGACTTTCGCCGTCAAAAGCAAATACCATGAGTTCAATAGTCGAAGGCTCATTAGGATGAGTAAGTGGCAGTATTGGCACGCTTTACGGGCTTCTCTAACATGGACCAGGGATCGTCAAGAGGCTTCTCGATGCTATGAAAGGGGAAGTCGTTTCGGAAGATACGATATTCCATTTCATGGGCGCTTTTGAAGTTCTCGTAGCTTCCAACTTTAGCCAAGAGGTCATGAGGTCCTTATCGCTCTTCATCACATACGCCTTTCACTCCCCACCTTCGTCTTTACCACGAACCCCACGACCTCTTTCGATCATGTCTAGATCCAGCACTCCGATTCCACGGCGAAGGGCAACACCCACTGATCCCACCGGCGTCACGACCTCACCGTCTGGCCTGAAATTCTTGACAAAGAAACAGCTGGGCGTGAAGGTTTTGAGCATGTACTCGCGCATCTTGTGCGAGAAGGGCAACACGACTCACATTAAGAAGTTTGCTCGGACTGTTACTAACAAGGTAAGCACCATGTTACATGTTAAAGACCTTCCCTAACGCTAGCAGTGGCTTTTGTACCTATTGGCCGAGGATGACCCCGAAGTCGTTGTTCATGGCTGCAAAATTTTGGCACGTCTCCTTGTCACTCATGGCTCCAGTTATACTTCGAAATTCTCTGGAAAGTCGGGAGGCTTTGTCATAATGTCAAATCGACTGAAGCGATTCTGGGATATGCCAACCCTGTGGCCGATCTGCTTCAGTATCTTATTCGGGTATGACGTTGCCGAGATCAACTTTGATAGGGACTTTGACTTCTTCAGCTTATTGGAGACGTTTGGCAAGCGCAAAGTTGTCTACCCAGACTCCCTTTCGGTCATTGCAGCGATGTTACAGCATGGCTTGAAAGATGTGATGAGACATCAGGATGATCCAGACTCGCCAGCGACGCATATCGATCCTAACCAACCCTTTAAAAAGCCTGCGTCCGCTAAGGACTCACGACCGCGAGCAAGCTCTATGAATCTGGCGACGGCTCTTGAGACTCGACAGAATTTCTCACGAGACAGCGAGAGAGTTGCGAGCTATGTTGGCGTCCTACATACGGCGATTCGCTTCCTTTCAGATCTCCACCAGCGCTCGACAGAATTCAGAGACTTTGCTTTGAACTCTGAATGGGTGAGACTGTTGCTTTCGGCACTCTACCCTGTCATCGTTAGCACCGATGCAGTTACGCCCGAAACCGAACTGAACTCTGGCGATACGGCCCTTACGTTCGAAGGAACAGATGTCATTATTCGTCCAATCGGTGGCAGTGGTTCGCACGCCACACCTGTCGTGCGGACGACAAGCGTTGATCCCGTCCCATCGCCTCAATCTACACCACCAAAAGGCACACCGCTGAGAAGAGCATCGTCATTCATTCTTCTTACCCAGCAGAAATCGCCCGTAGGCCCCAGTGCAGCTCGGCTGAGTCCTGCTCTGCCATCATTGAGGTCAGCCCCCAGCAAGAAGCCAAGTAGCGACATCTTGGATGGACTCCTTGAACTGGTAGTGAATATTTTCATGGATCAGCTTCTTTCACGGAAAGACTTTCCAGGCTTTGGCTTATTCACCAAGGTCCCTCCTGGCTTCCGTGAACATCAAGCCTACTTTGAGTCTTATATCTTGAAGCATGTGATCACCCAACTGACCAGCAATATTCAACTAAACCAGAAAGCGATCTGCGAGCCCCGAGTTCTGACAAATCTATCGAAATTCTGCCTCCATATGTCGGAAGCTATCTTTGAGGGATGGTTCCTGAATGGAGCCGAGGTCATGATCGACTTTGTTGGTATGCTACTGGAATTTCTGCAACGACCTGACGTTTCCTCTCTTAAGAGTGTTCGGCTTTGCAGCCAGGCAGTAGCCACGGTGCGAAGCTGTCTTCTAAGGGTCATTCTTCTGAGGTTATCGGACCTTGATAACGCAGAGACCACGTTGGTTGAGGCTAAGCAATTCATGGACAAGATGGTGTACTGGCAGATGTCAATTCTTGGATGCTTCACTAGCGAAGATGAGTACCTTAAACTCTTTTGGTATCAGCTCTACACGAAGCTCATCGGCGACAAGATGCCACTCCGGGTTGCGGCAGCCAACTTTTTACGCATCATTCTGGTTCAGAAGCCAGAGGAATCTGCCGCCTTGATACGTTCATGCATGTCATCGGACCAGAAGCAGCTTTCAAATGACTTTCAAAAGCTGACGGGCGTGGATGACGAAACATTTGTTGACTGGGTTGACAAGCACCGCCCGTCCTTGGATGTGCTGTTTTTTGGCGGAATGTCCAAGACATGGGAAGATTTTGTTAGTGCGGAGAATGTTCGTACTGCTGAGACAGCCAAAGTTCGTCTGGCTAAACGAAAAGACAAGCTGAGATCCTGGCACGCTGAAAGCATCAACACGGATAAGACCCTCCTCAGCCATGACATTGGTAATAGCGCCTGGATGAAGAGCATCTACAACTCCGAGTACTTCAAGTACCAGCGAATCATGCAAGACCAGCAGGATGACCTCGTATTCCTGAGCGCGGCATATAAGAAGATGGAGCGAGATCTCATGCGGCCTGGGGCGGTATTTAGCGAAGCAACAACCCCCAAATGGAAGCTTGACCGGACAGAAGGACGGAATCGTATGCGACTCAGGGTTCTCCCAGACTACGCGACAAGTCAAGACGAGTATCAGCCAAAGAGAAAAACCAGTGAGGTGCTGCAGACTCTTCGGATCAATACATCAACCAGCCCAGCCCCGACACCTTCGATCGCAGCATCTGCTTTGACGCCGACTCGGTCTAGATCCTCGACAGCGGCGGACAGCAGTACTGAACCGCCCCAATTCACAGAAGAGCCAGAATCTACAGAGCCAACGGAACAACCGAGCTCTGGTGTTGCGCCCGAGGACGACTTTGAGCTCGTGGATGATCCCAATGACCCGAATGAGGGAGACGAGGGGTTCGAAGACAAGAACCGCAAGGTGATGCGACGGCTAGAGCGCGGAGACCAGGTTCAATCTGCGTATAACGTGTCTCGTATTATCGGACTGGAAGCATGTGAGGGTATCCTTATAATAGGCAAGGATGCCCTGTACATCATGGACAATGTGTTCCAATGTGCTAATGGCGACATTGTCAACGTCTGGCAAGCCCCTCCTGAAGAGCGCGATCCTTTCTCGCAGATTGTCACCGATGCCAAAACGTCAGAGAAGCGGCAGAACAATAAGGAGCAAGAGTCGAGACACTGGCGATGGCACGATGTCATCAGCATCTCAAAGCGTCGGTTCTTATTCCGAGACGTTGCAATTGAGGTGTTCTTCACAGATGGCCGCAGCTATCTCTTGACTACGATCAACCCCGTGGTTCGGGATAACCTCTTTGTGAAAATGCTCAGCAAGGCTCCTCACACAAGCGGCGCCAACACCCTCCCCAACCCCGAGGATGCCTGGCGCTTGGAGGCTCTCAAGGTCTTTGACGAATCTCCCCAAGGATTTGGATCCAAGTTTGGCACCTTTTTCAATTCATCGCCCTGGAATCCTATCCTCAAGAAGTGGCAAAAGGGTGAGATCTCCAACTTTCACTATCTCATGATGGTCAACACCATGGCTGGCAGAACCTTCAACGACTTGACCCAATATCCCGTATTCCCATGGGTTCTGGCAGACTACACCAGCGAGGATTTGGATCTAGACGACCCCAACACCTTCCGGGATCTGTCCAAGCCAATGGGCGCTCAGACACCACATAGAGTTGGAGGCTTCGTTGAGAGTTACAATGCCCTCGCAGAAATTGGCGAGATCCCTTTCCACTACGGAACCCACTATTCTTCTGCCATGATTGTCTCATCATACCTGATTCGCTTGCCGCCCTTTGTCCAGTCCTACATCCTTCTCCAAGGCGGTAGCTTCGATCACGCCGACCGATTGTTCCAGTCCATCCCAGAGGCATGGAAATCGGCCTCCTGTAAGAACAAGGCTGACGTGAGAGAGCTTATTCCTGAGTTCTATTGTTTACCCGAGTTCTTGACCAACATCAACGGCTACAACTTTGGCAACCGTGAAAGCAATGGCGTCAAGGTCGACCACGTGGAACTCCCTCCATGGGCCAAGGGTGATCCAAGGATATTCATTGCCAAGCACCGTGAGGCGCTGGAGAGCCCGTACGTGAGCGAGAATCTTCACCAGTGGATTGATCTTGTTTTTGGATACAAGCAACGGGGTGAGGCGGCTGTAGAGAACCTCAACGTGTTCCATCACCTCTCGTACCGTGGCGCGACGGATCTGGACAGCATCACGGACGCAAAGGAGAGAGCCATTCTTGCTGGCGTGATTCACAATTTTGGACAGACGCCTCATCAAGTGTTTATGAAATCTCACCCAGCTCGAGAACATGTACGAAGTCCAGTTCGACGCATGGACACGAGTGTGTTTTCATTAGCCTGTCTTCCGAACCCGCTCCTTGGTAAGAAACCCTTATTCTTGACTCCCGACCTTCCTCTGCTGACCTTTAACAGAAAGCCATGAGCGCGTAGCTTCCCTCATCTACGCCTCCAAACTGGACCGCCTGTTGTGTGCTTCTCCATTCCGTCTGAACTTCCCGCCATACGACAAATTCCTCGAATGGGGATACGCTGACAATAGCATCCGCTTCTTCTTCAGCGACAACCGCAAGGTAATGCGCATTAACATCCCTGATTATGGCTGCCTCGCTAACTCACCAAAGCCTGCCGGTCTGTTTGAGAATCTTCACATTGGGCAAATCTCATGTGCCTGCTTTGCCGATTCCAAAACCCTGATAACTGCCGGTGAAGACTGTGTGGTATCCGTATATGCCCTCCAGACTGCACCTGGAAAGCAGGTTGAGTTGCTACCAAGGTCCAGCCTGTTTGGACACAAGTCGCCTGTCACAACGATTGCAGTCAGCAAAGCCTTCAGTACACTTTTGACTGTGTCTGCCGACGGACAGGCGTTCTTGTGGGATCTCAACCAGCTGTCATTTATCCGCAAGCTACCCCTGGTGCGACCTGTTGAATCTGCTCGCATCAACGACATTTCGGGCGAGATTCTCCTCTGCTCTGGACCCAATGTGATACTATACACCCTCAACGGCACACTTCTTCTGGAACAGAACGTCTGCTTTGACCAAGACGATTACTTACACTCATGTGCCTTTTACGAGGGTGCTGGAAACGAGTGGCTCGACAATTATCTAATCTTCACTGGTCACAAGCGCGGGCGAGTCAACGTCTGGCGACGCAGTATCGTTGGCAACCGATGGACGCTGGAGCTTCTCAGGAAGCTTGACCATGTGGACTACAAGAACGACAAGGGCGCAAACACAGAGGCGGGCATAACGTGCATCAGCTCAATGCCAACATGCGTTTACACTGGTGATGATGATGGCCGTGTTGTACGTATTCCCGGTTTCTCGAGGAGTTTCAAGACTAACAAATTCCTAGTACGAGTGGAATCTGCTTAGCAGAGAGAGATAGAGTCTAGCCCTCCCAAACCGAACATCAGTACGAAATAGTCGACGCAACAGCTTCGTATGATTAAAAAGTGGGAGGATATGTTGTTTTTTGTTTGTACATCGCCAGCGGTGTTTCCTGTCTTGTCTACCCATATCCGCATGTTAGAACCATTGACTCGCGCAAGTGGACGCACATCCACGTATATATATATATATGTATCGAAAGCGTGCGGACAGCCGATTGATGGATTGATTGTAGAAAATCGAATTGGAGCGTCAATTGCTGCTGGATTTGGACCTCGCCTTGTCCCTTGATTCCTCTATGATGTCCTCCCCTCCGCGCTATCTTGGGAAACGCCGTAGTTTGTACAATATTGTGTTCTTCTCGCGCCGTGGTATTTCCTTTGTCCTCTCGCATTCAGCATCTTAGTCGTCGTAGCCGGTGAGCTGTTTCCGGGGACCGGAGGGGACTACATCGGATTAGCATAGCTGCTCTGGCGTGTTGCCAGGCATGTAGCAAACGAACCAGGGTAGGTCACGGGAACCGGGGGCGCATCAATGTCGCCAAAGTAGTGTCGGATCGGGGGCACGATGGGCATGGCGACGGGGCCTGCGGCGCCGACAACGACGGACCAGAAGAGGGCGGGACGCTCGCGGGCTGCCCAGCGGCAGTACTTGAGGGGGGTTTGCCAGAAGAGGGGTGCAGCGGACATGATGACTGAAGATAAAGAGTTAGCAGATAGCGTTGGGAAAGGGAGCACTCGGTTCGTACTCAATTGACGAGGATCGTGAGGTTATTGTCGTCGGATCTTGGTGGTGATGATGGGCTTTGGCATGGGGATTGATGGTCCAATCGCAGGAGCGGAAAAACCAAGCCGCGGGTGTCGGATTATTCCAAGAATATTTAGAAGCGCTAAGCCTGGCGAAGACGTGTACTACCCCAAAAGGATTAGCGCACAGTGTTTCATCTCTCCCCCACTGAAGGCTACGTATCCCAAAACGCAAACGCAAGCTCACTTCAGGTACCCGTTGGAAGCTAAAGCGCAAGCTGTCCACGTCAACTCCACGAGCTCGACACAACCAAAACCTCCCAACCACATTCCCCCGACTTCTCTTCCTGTTATAGAGAAAGCAAGGATGCGGTCGCTTCTAAGTCTCGTGCTCTTTCTCTTTGCGGCGCTGGTCTCGGCCGTGAGCACAGCTGGCAATCGCTTGCTGGTGGTGCTGGACAGTCCAGACGACAAGGAGGCCTATGCTACCTTTTTCCGCGACCTGAATGGTAATTGCATCTGTCAATGACAATTGGGTGTTTATCTTGTAGCTAATGTGATGCAGAACGAGGATACGAGATCAGCTATGAATCCCCAAAGAGCGAAGCCCTGAGCTTGTTCCGTTATGGCGAGAGGAACTATGATCACCTCGTCTTTCTCCCCACCAAGATCAAGGGTTGGTCATATCCTCTCCTCTTTGCACAATGAGTGTATACTGACTCTTGCGCAGGTCTTGGGCCTACCCTGACCCCCAATGCCATCCTCGACTTTATCAACGCCGGCGGAAACATCCTCCTGACCATGTCCTCTACTCACACCGTCCCTACCTCTCTCGTCTCCGTCCTCTCCGAGCTCGACATTGTCATTCCCGCCGAGCGCACTGGCAAGGTTGTCGACCACTTCACCTTTGACGTCGAGTCAGCCCCCGAGACCCACGATATCCTCGTCCTCGACGCCCCCCGTAACGTCCGTGCCGGCCTCAAGGACTACTTTGAGATCCCTGGCGCATTCCTCTCTGTTCCTCACGCCGTTGGTCACACTCTGGGCTCCGGTCCTCTGCTCACACCTGTCCTCCGAGCTCCTCCCACTGCGTACAGCTACAACCCCAAGGAGCAGGCCGATGCTGTCGACCCTGACGACTTGTTTGCTGCGGGCAAGCAACTTGCGCTTGTGTCTGTCTTCCAGACTCGCAACTCGGCGCGCTTCACCATCCTTGGCTCCGCCGAGATGCTCCAGGACAAGACTTTCGACACAAAGGTCGCCCGCCAGGGCGGAAAGGCCTCGTTCCCTAGCAACCGCGAGTTCGCCAGCGCCTTGTCCGGCTGGACCTTCAAGGAGCTGGGTGTGCTGCGAGTCAACCACATCGAGCACCACCTCAAGGGCGACAACGAGACCAATCCCGGCCTCTACCGCATCAAGAACGAAGTTGTATGTTGAAAACTGCCCCCCTATGGCTTAAGCTAGCTGCTAACACACAACAGACCTACAGCATTTCCATCTCAGAGTACGCCTGGAGCAACTGGCTTCCCTTCAAGGTCCCTGAAGGCGACTCTCTGCAGCTCGAGTTCTCCATGCTGTCCCCCTTCCACCGCCTCGAACTGACTCCCGTCTACACCGACGAGGACGAGACCGTCTTTAGCACCGACTTTGTCCTCCCCGACCAGCACGGCATCTTCAACTTCATGATCAACTACAAGCGTCCCTTCCTCACCAACGTCGAGGAGAAGAACAAGGTCAGCGTACGACACCTGGCCCACGATGAGTACCCACGCAGCTGGACGCACGGCGGCGCTTGGCCCGGAATGTCTGGCATATTGGCCACTGTTGTCGGATTCCTGGCGTTTAGCACCCTGTGGCTGTACAGCCAGCCGGCCAAGACGACGGCTGGAGCCAAGAAGACGCAATAAAGGGATAGAGGAGGCACATTAGCAATGTACAAATGTTTCTTTTTTCACAGCGCCACGGTGGACTCATGGGTCGGTTGTATTTGTAGAGTAGGATCAAAACGTGGAATATAGAATGTGCATTTGTCTTGTTTCTACAGATAACCTCATTCGTCTAGCCATGCTGGCGGGCGTTACCTTTGCGGCCCCGTCATCTATATAAAGATGATTTATCTTGAGATTCAAATAAAGCTTGATACAATATCCAAGTCTTATAAAAATACTATTTAATATTTCAAGTGCTGGCTTCATTCTATTATGGTTTTATATTAACTGGCAACGAGTTTTATCCATGATGTTTATATTTAGAAACTATAGATGTAATAAATCATAATACACGATAAAATACTTGAGATACAATACGTGATGTGATAGTGCCCTCAGATTAGCTCTCTTAGGTTCTCACTGACAACTCGCGGCAGTGGACAAGTGAATGCCCTCGCAACCATCCTTGATGAAGAAGCCCGCCGCTGCTGCCTGCAAATTTGGCTTTTTGGTCGATTGATCATCACCGGGCAAAAACATAATTCACATCACAAACATCCCTCCTCATCCTACCTGTCCATCATCCCTTCCCGGCTCTACAAGCCAAGCCTGCTCCGATTGAAAACTATATCGTGCTAAATCACGAGCGTCTCTGGGTCCTTGCCAACCGCCCCGAGGGGGGTTTGTCTGGGGAGAGGACAGCTTCTTGAAAGAAGGTAAGGTGTCGGTCATTGCGGCTGCTAAAGGCGCTGCGAGAAGAAGAGAAATAGAAAGGGGATGAAGGGGAAATGCTCTGTGAAGGTCTGCTCAGATCTCTGTTCTTGTTTGTGGAACATGCCCCGACACGGGCAGGTTTTCTCCTAGAGATAACCGTACCGGCTGTGAGGGGATCACCCTTAAGCTCGTGTGAACGTTGTCATCATAGCAGACCTGGGGGACGGGGCGCAACCAAAACAAACGCAAGAAAAGCAACGCAGAAAAAAGAAAGAAAGAGAAGAAAAAAAGAGAGAAAAAAAACAAAAGAAAAACGCCTGACTCCAGAACGCCGTACGCCGTGATTCCAAAAATACCCAGAAAAGCAAAGTCTATAACCCCAAAAAAGCCCAGTCTATGCTCCAAGAAAACGCCGTCTATGATCCAAAAAAGATCCAAAAACGATCCAAAAACGGGCAGGTCATGCAAAGGCAGAGAGAGGATGGGGGATGAACGTTACCGGGTGCAGTCACTCGACTGTTGTGAGGAAAGATGTCGCGCTTGCAACGGGTGTTGTGTGCCATGGTAAGAGTGGTGATGCTGATGTTGATGTGAAGTAAAGCGATGGTGTTGACGGTGGTGAATGTGGGCGTGAAGCGAAGGTGAAGCGAAGGGCGGCGCAGGAGTCGAGACGATAAACAAAAAGAAAATAGCAAAGCAAATAAAAGCAAAGATCAAGTAGCTGTGGTAAGTGTCGAAGCAAATCGTGGTATAGCAAGTCGAGGTGAGGTGTAGCAGGTCCAAAGTCGAGAAAGTCGAGGATAAGAATGTTGAAGAGGAAAGGTTCGGGCGAGCAGAAGGCGGGGGAGAGGGCCTCTATTTATAATTCTCCAGAGCGAGGAGTGATTGCGCGTTTGCAGCCCATTATGTGCGTTATTGTGCGGCGTTGACAGTTGCTGGCAGCTGTTGGCAGCTGTTGGCAGCTGTCAAACCTCAAGGCAGCCATATTTCAAGTCGCGTAGGTAGGTAGGGAGCTTGCAGCAGCACGCGTTGGAGATAAGGCTGACGGTCCAAGCTCGAGTTGTGGTTGAGCTGCTGTGGCTCAAGTGGGGCTTGAACGTGGCCCTTCCACGAGGCTGGGAAAACTTGCATGAGTCTGGCGCAACATCACCTGTATCCTTTGGCTTGCTGTGCAGCTTTTCCCTGCTCATTTCTACGTGCACAGCAGAACCGTCAAGATGGTACCAAAATGCCCTTCCAAGCTGACCAATGTCCCCAGCTAACACTCGCAGGCCCGAAATTCAGAAAAAGCCCAGTCTATGCTGTTTCGCTTCCGCGAAGCCCAAGCAGCAGATCTCGGCATCATCGACGCCGGCCGCACGCGCCGCCCCAAGCTCATCACCGAAGTCGAGGCCATCCCCGCCTGCGAGAAATGGCGCGGCCAGGTCCTCAAGGAGATCTCGCGCAAGATGTCGCGCATCCAGGACCCCATCCTCAGCGACTACCAGATCCGCGACCTCAACGACGAGATCAACAAGCTCATGCGCGAGAAGCACATGTGGGAGGTCCAGATACGCAACCTCGGCGGGCCCAACTACATGCGCGGCGGCGGGAAAATCTACGACGAGCAGGGCCGCGAGATACCCGGCGGCGGCAAAGGCTACAAGTACTTTGGCAGGGCGCGCGACCTCCCCGGCGTGAAGGAGCTGTTCGAGGCAGCGAAATCTCAGGGCCAGGACGAGAAGCCCCTCGAGGAGAGGCACGACGTGAGGAGGAACGTGGACGCGGCGTACTACGGATATGCACCCGACGAGGAGAGCGACGAGATGCTGGCGTACGAGGCGGACAAGGAGAGGCAGGCGGTGGAACACATGCTAAAGACGGGGAGCAAGGAGGCGCCCGAGGGGTGGGAGCCTCTGCCGGGGGATAGCGGGGATGGGATTACGTGGGAGCTGCCGACGCTGGAGGAGGTGCAGGAGGAGTTGATTGATCGGAGGAGGAGGAAGTTGCTGGAGCAGCTATGATTTGTTTCTACTCGCTGTTCTGTGTTGTATTGTTTATGGCGTTGGGGAGGGTTACCATATCACTGTTTTCTTCTTGCAGGCGTATGGACTGGGATGATGATAGTTGCTGAAAGTAGACATGCAGTTGAATGAATACTTGCTGAGCACTCTTGGACCTTGAGCTAACGTTAGCTGATGTCGATGGTATGCATGATCTTGGTAGTCCGAGTGTCTGTGTTAGTGAGTGACAGGAAATGAGGCTTATCACTGAGGAATATTAAGCCAAGTAAAGAAGCATGATATATCAAGCCTTCAACTATTATAGCATTGTTTTTTTTAGCTGTAGAATAATGTAACACCAAAGGTCAAAGGGGTTGTTATAATGCCGAAGCTGAGGTCTTGTCTCTTCAGCCGTCCTATATGTGTAGACAACTATCAACGTCCTCACGGATAGTCGCAGTTCCGGGCATAGCACGGGTGAATATATGTATCGACATAGTTATAAAGTGGTAAATCTTATATAACTTTTTTTAATTCAAAATATAATAATTATATAAAAATATAAATGAATACTTCAATATCTTAAAATATTTATAAGACTTATTTAAGACTTATATTATTTATATATAAATTATAATAAATTTTTATAATAAATATTAACTTGGTGGGCCAAGCTGTACACTGTGAAGGTGTTGTCAGACTTTTGACCTATGATTGTATTGCATGAACAGCCAAGGGTGTTTAAACCCGTCGACATTGCCTGTTTCGTTTCAGCCAGCATCATAGCTCAGAAGTCAATGTCCATCTCCGTACAAGCGAGATACGTATCAGTCTGTTACGTGACGATCATCATTGGCGACCCCCTGACAGCGGTACAGCGGCAGGTCTGTCTGTCTCCTGTCTGGACGGACCCCTGAGTTTTTTTAACCGCTGACCTGAAAATGGATCCTGCCTAACCGAGCAACGAATATGGTTCAGGTGGGAGTTGTTATTTCGTTCCAAGCTTACGTAGTATAATTTTAGTAATTGGACTGTTGTAAAAGATCAAGATAGTGAAAGAAAGGGAGTTGTAGAAGATTTAGAGATTGAAACAAGATAACTATGCGAAACACAATTGCTATCCTGACAAGACCGGATTGTGAGATGGCCCATAATTCCCGTTGCATGGATGCGACTGGGGTACCAATGGAAGTGCTGTCTCAATTTTCTCACCAAAAGGGATCGACATGTCTTGTTTTGTTTTGTCTTGTCTCTCTCTGTTGTTGTCTTTGTTCTTTTCCTTCTTTTTTTGTCTCCCATTAGTTGCTGACTTTATTTTCCTCACCTACCGTTGTCATTCCTTTATTATCTGGGCTGAGGCGAGAGACCAACAAGTGCAGATCGCTAGAGGCGCAGCACAGGTCTTTGAACACCTTCATTCTCGTCTCACCCATCGACGATCCCCCAAGAGAAAGAGGAGCAGCAGCGAGCGAAGCTTATACACTGTGATATAATACAGCCTTTGTTGATGACTGTCTGTGGCAGTGTCAGCGTCAGTGTCTCGCTCTTATTTTTGGCCGTCTTAGATGGCATCTATTCTTGGCTCTCCCCTATTTGAACCAATATTTCCCCCGCGACACGACGGCGCCAATTTCTGGCTCTAGCCCCTGAGCTTGCATCGCTCTTAGCTCAGTTTTGACCTGCAGGTTCTTTAGCACTCGCAGGGACCCAACTGCCTTGGCTAGCAGACTACGCTGTACCTACATACCTACTATAGGTAGCTAGAGCTAGTCTATATCGGCACCGAAAGCTTACACCCCTTTTACCGTCCATCAGAATCTGCGTCGTCTTGGAGAAATCGATTGAGCAGTTGCAATGTTGATCACTTGAAGACTCTATTTCGCCCGCTTTACTTCTATTCTTCTTCCATTCCTTCTTCGACTCCAGGCCGTTACACGACTCAAAGCACAACCACCCCAAAAAAGGTTCCCTTCCAGTCTAAAATTGGACTTGATCGATTTAAATTAACCCACTTGGTCCCTTTGCGCCTCGTGCGCCCCCCGTTGAGCGGGACTGAACTCACGGTAGGTGCTCCATCCGCTTCCTTCTAGAAATATGCAGAGAAACCCATGACAAACAATCAATCAATCTCTCTACTACATCATCTTGTCTTGCATCTTGATCATGAACAGGGCATGCTGATGATAGATTCACCAGGACGTCATTTCTTGCCCTGCCATTCTCATACCCTTCGAGATGGTATCCTTCTTTGGCCTCAGGCTTGGAGGCGATAGGAAAAAGTCCCAGTAAGTAACAACAACCTCGGCCATATCCAAGATGCGCATCTCACTAACATTCACCAGGGACAAGCAGAAACCAGGATCCAAGGCTATACAGCATCTACATCGCACCCAAGATGACGACCCCAGGGACCCCCGTCGACTTACAAAGAGCAATTTCTCCCGCCCAAACCTAACCATCGCCCGTCCAGGCACTGCAAGTTCCCAGCTCGAACCTCCAACGCAATGGCGCGCGCCTTACATGAACGGCGCAGGCGGTGCCTCGTCCATGGTCGATCTCAGTGCCCCGCGAGCACCAGGAATGGGAATGGGAATGGGAATGGGAATGGGCAACCCGCGATTCAACGCTTCAGACGTCAACCTCAACACTCGCTTCGCCAATGCCAGTTCCACAAGCCTCGCTTCGCCAGGACCCATCAGCACCAGCTCCAACCGACCTGGCACACCGACTAGACCTGGAACCGCTGTCTCGACAAGAGAGCCTCCGAACCCTTTCAACATACACTTTGGCAAGGACTCGGTCAGCAGCATACCGCCAACACCCATGGATGAACCCAAGAGCAACGAGCAGTTCGAGTTTGGTCTTGGAGATGATACCACAAAGGAGATCAGGAACAAGAGTCCTATTCCCTCCATCTCCAATGGGTATCCCTCTCCACCGCCTTCGATTGTCAACGCCGAACGATCCTTCTCCCCTGACCAACGCCCTTCGAGCAGCCGTCAGAACGTGCCTCTCGCGACTGGCCTCCGCAACCCCAGTGCTGCAGGCCCCATGTCTCTCCCCAGCCCAGCTGCCTCGGTTGCCCGCAGTGAGGACGTTTGGGAACCCCCTGTGATTCGCAATGTTACAGCTAAACGCGACACCTTTACGTTTCACACTCCCCGGCGGCAAAGTTTCGCCATGGATCTCGAAGAGTCCAAGGCGCGCGAGGCCCAGAAGCCCATGACTGAAGGTCTTGCGGGCAACTTTGCAGGTTTTGACTTTGGTGAGACTGTCAGGAGAGGCAGTGTTGGAAGCAAGAGTCAGGACGCGTCGACCGAGGCTGGAGGGAGCCCCACGGAAACAAACGCGAAGCCCAAGCCCCTGGCCGCGGCAAGGACAGCTAGTCCTTTGAGGACTATGCAGTCGAGCCCAAGTCTGAGCATGAGTGATTCAGGGTCTACGCGAGCTCGAAACTTGAGCGATGCCATGTCTCCTTTGTCATTGGTATCGTCAGCAGAGTTCATACCTCGTATACAGACGCCTCAACCTTCTCAACAGGCCAAGCCTGCTCAGCAGACCCCAAAAATTCTTCAGCCCGGTCAGCTCTCGGAGCCTCTGCAAGGCATCAGGCCCGTTTCGCCGTCTCGCTCGCCTCAACCTTCGCCTCTGTCACAACCTCCTCAGCAACAATCTCCCCAGCCGTCACCTATCCTCTCTCAGTTTCCCGGTCGATCACCGTCCCCACCATTTGACGAGTTCCCTAAATCTCCTCCTAGGACAATCCAGCAGTCTCTTCAACCATCTCCTCAGTACCCGCCCAAGCAGTACAAGGCATACCAGCCTCCGGACTCTTCTCCGCCTACCCGGCCCCTGCCATCGCCATACAAGTCGCCCACCGCTCCTCTTCCCCCTATACCACCACCTCGACTGAACCCCGGATCCAAGGACAAGCAACCCGACGCAGCTGAGACTTCCAACCCAGGATACATGCCTCGACCTCTTGATCCTCCACCACGCGGTTTCCGAGCCAGGACTGATTCCGATCCCCGAATTGGCCGACCTCTACGAGTCCCATCTCCACTTGTCGACCGTTCAGCTACTATGCCCCTTGTTGGAGCAGGGCCACGGAGCGCTTTTGGCCCAGGTTTTGACCAAAGCGGCAGCTATTTCTCTGATCGTGCAACTCCTGAGCCACCACGGACAGCAAGCCCTTTTGCCCAGCAAAGTCCCATGGAAGGTGACTTTCCTGTATCCAAAGGCCTGCCTCGAGGTCGTAAGCCTCCCAAGTCTGAGTTCGACAGCCCCGAGATGGGTTTTGGCCTGGAACCGAGAAAGCACCAGCGTCGCCAACCTCCCATGTACCCTCCTCCAAAGACTGCCGACTCGTCTGGATCGCAACATGAGAACCTTTGGGATACCCTAGAACACACCAATACCCCCAATTGCAGCGACTTTGACCGTGGCGAAGCACACCGCTCTGCCATGCCTGCGGCTCTATCCCCCTTCCGCTCCAACTTTGCCCTCCGTTCTCCCACGCAAGGCACCGATGACTCGTTGAGTCCGCGCCTCGCACAATACGCATCCTCGCCTATCTCGGATAAACCCCCGAGTCTGCCTTCACCTACGTTTCCCTCCCTACAAAAGACAATCTCCAGCTCGAGTGAGAATCTCGCGCGGACATTTGACGTGGCTGGGGACGAAGGATACGACCGCCGTGAACCCCAGTCCAAACCGTTGATCTCACCTGTCATGGCGGGCTTTGTTCCACCAAGGGATCGCAGTGCGACCCGCGTTGAGGCCAAGAGGGCGCCTCCTCGACCATCCCCTATCACTGTCCCGCAGGCACCGGGCGCAGGGGTCGAGGGACCCAGGGTCAGGACCCCGAATCCTGTGGTGGATGCGTTCAACCCAAGTTTCATCTAGTCGAGATACTTGGTTTTTGAATGTTTCTGTATCTGGGCGACTTGCATTTTAGATAGGCGAGCATATCCTCATGAGTTTTCATATCGTCGATTATATCCCCCTTCCTCTGGACATTCGTTTTATTTGGACATAGCGTCTTTTGTTTATAGAGTACCTACATCACATACCCGTCCCTCGTTTTCTTATCCATTTATATAGTTGTCATCGGGACATGATTAGTGGATAATGTCTATGCATTGGATATCCAGAGCTTTACGCCTGGATCTACATAACCACATGCAGTTTTCTTACTCGAAAGAGTGTGAATATGAACGTGATTGTACAAACTGCATTAATCATTACAAGAAGCATTCATAACCGATTTTACATGATTTTATATATACATATAGATAGGTACTCAACCCAAGAACATGCGCAGATTGCTGCCGATGTACTTGAGATCCAGCAAGAATGTGTCATGGCCAAACATGCTCATCTCCTCGCTCAACTCAACGTGCGTCACGTTCCTGTTGCCAGCTAGACGCACCGCCTCAGCCACCTCACGCTGCTGCCACGCCGGGAAGAGGATATCACTTGCAACGCCCATGACCAGCGTAGGTGTGTCGCGCAGCGGCGCAAGACCGTGGATCAGATCCTCCGGTGGGCGCGAGCCTGGAACGACGGCTGCGTCCGCGGGGTCGGGGTGCGAGCCGGGCTGTTCCTCGTAGGGCTTGTTAGGTAGGGTGAGGCTGCATGCTGCGTCCGAGGGGAGAGGCGAGGCATGGCCAGAGGCGAGCTGGTTCTCGCGCTCTTGGCGACGGGCGCGTGTGGCGCGCTGGTGCTCGATGCCCAGGTCGAAGAGGTCCATGGCCTTGCTGACGTAGAGAAGACTGTTGGGGTCGTAGTTGAGGCACCACTTCTCACCGGCGTGGTCGAGATATGTCTCAATGAGGAAGTCAGGGCATAGAGCTGGGGGCTTGCTCGAGTCGGCGCGGCGACGACCGAAGCGCTGCTCCCACTCTGGTCCGGAGCGATATGTGACAGTCGCAATCTCTCGGGCGAGCTTCATGCCCGCATGGGGAGGCACCTTTCCGTAGTAGAAGCCGCGGTTCCAGTTAGGGTCCATCATGAGGACCTGACGCTGGGTGTGGCGCATGGCGATGCTGTAGGGATGGGAGCGAGCGCAACCGCTGATGGAAACGACACGGCCCACGCGAGAGGGGAAGAGGGTGCCTGCGGCGAGGGCTTGCATGCCGCCCATGGAGGAGCCGACTGAGGCATAGAGCTTGTCGATGCCGAGGTGGTCGAGCAGGCGGAACTGGGCGCGGACCATGTCGTCCATGGTCAGGATGGGGAAACGAGTAGCATAGCGTTCTCCGTTGCCTGGATCGATGCTGCTGGGTCCCGTCGAACCGTTGCAGCCGCCGATGACATTCGTGCAGATAACGTGGTACTTGTCCGTGTCGAGAGGGCCGCCTGGGCCGATGAACTTTTCCCACCAGCCGGGCTTGGGGTTGGTCTCGGTGGAGTGAGCGTGGGACGAGGCAGACAGGCCGGTGTGGAGGAGAATAGCATTGGACTTGTCGGCGTTGAGCTCGCCCCACGTCTCGTAGGCGATGTTGAACTCGGGCAAGATGCCGCCCCAGTCGAGCAGGAAGGGCTCTTTGGAGAGGTAGTTGAGGGTAGCGCCTGAAGTGTACGAGGGCTCGGTGTCGTCGTCGGTGAGCTTGGCGGAGCGGGATTCCAGAGCGTCGAGGCACGGGAAGGACATGGCCGGGTTAGAAGCAGCGCCCGATCTCCGGACCGTCGAGCAGTGAAGCTGACGGTGCTGATGCTGAGCTCGGAGAAGACATGATGACGCGGGGCGTATGAGTGAGGACGAGCCGCTGGGGGCAGCGAGGGCGTTTCTAAGGTGGCGGGTCGACGCAGCGAGGGATCGTGACGACTTCATGGCGGAGGTTGAGTGTAAAGGAGAAGGAGAAGGAGGAGGATTGGCGTCTGGGGGAGCTCCATGGAAGTGGTTTGTAATAGAGGTTTGAATCGTGCGACGGCGTTTTTTAGTTGATGGATCCCGATAGCCCGAGATCGCTCCGATGCGCGGGGGACAGGGATTAGGTAACGGCGGTGCGATGACGCGATTTCACGTGCGACAACAGGAGATAAGATAAAGTTCAAGGGGAGCTAGAGTGATAAGATAACACGTGTGACGGCGGGGCTGACGTCAAAGGTGATGGCCGCTGTGAATGGGTGTATTAAGCTGCTGCCTCTACGATCTTATTCAAACGCGTCACCTTTTCCCTGGAATATAAACTTGTTTTTAAACTTGAATTACTTCCTTCTTCTAGTACATCATACCTGGACGTTACATGCTGATCTACATTGCGTGCTTTATCTTCAGCTTCATCGTCATGCAAAGCATCCCCCAGAACGTGATCCAAGGCCTACGAAGTCTCATAATGGGCGAACCAAGCAGTGCAAGCGAAGATAGAGGCGCCTCTCAAGGCGGCGACTTGACGCCTATCGACATCATGGTCACCCGCGTCATGCTCACCAAGGGCAAAAAGCTTCCCCCCGGTGTAGTCGATGTCATCTTGGACTTTGCAGAGTACTGGGCGCATTCGAGCAACGAGATTGATTTCCAGGCCGAGCACTCGAGTCCGTTGAAAATAAACGGCTCGGGTCCGTCAGAGAACAAGTTCATTGTGAGTGTAGCTTGAGATTAGAGTTGAGACCCTGTACTGACTAACACTGAATAGCTTCGCTCGTTTCCTGTGGGTCTAACAGGTATCGAAGGCAAGAAGGCGCTTGCAGAGGTATTGGCGTATGACTTGAACGAGGCCAAGCCGAGGCCGTTGAATAAGGAGCATGACCCTTCATACTTTGCTAAACTAGCCGATTATCCCACGCCAGGACTGCTTCATCCTGTTCGAAAGGTGGTCTTTTCCATACGAAGCCATGATCAAGGGTGGGGAGGTGAGCCGGGCAATCGGCATACATACAACGGGGCGTGGACGTGGTTTGAAGCTGGTCTGGAGCGATTCGACGCCGAGCAGACGTGTAAGTCATTTAGATACATACGTCGATGATGTTGGCTAATTTCTCTAGGCGATCCGGCGTGTAACTACGACGTTCGACATAGATCAGCAACCTCGGTAGCATCACCCCTCCCAGTCTGCGCCCTCCGCCCTCTCTATCCCTCGATTGTACCCAAAAGCCAGGACAGCGACCAGTTCACCTACTCGCACCCCCTCTCCTCCCAGGAGAAATGGACCATTGCTCACAACAAGGCTGCCCATCGCGACTGGCAGAACCATGTGGTGACGTGGTCGCACATGGATAACATCCAGCCCGACTCTGAGGCGGCGGTCAGGCTGAAGACTGAGCAGGGAAGGGGTGAGGAGACGGGAGATGGCTGGTTTGTGAGGGACTTGAAGATGGGAGATGTGGTTACCGTCTGGGCCAAGGCGAGGTTTGCGGGGTGGGTGAATCATGTTGAGAAGGTCAAGATAGATGTGTACTGGGCTGTTTGAGCGGGTTTTGTCGTTGATGATATCTTGTGGTTAGCAACATGGATTATTGTTAGAGTATGAATTATGACGAGTTTCTTCTTGTTCTTTGGCTTGTCGATGGCATTCAAGCTTTAGACTTGAGGGGTTATTCTCAACAAGCATCATGCTTACTGACATATTAGTAACATTCTCATGCTGTTTTTTGACTTGATGATTGTGGCATTTCATCCTTACCTTTCCTCTAATCGTGGGGTCAAATTAAGCTGAGACCTTTACGTCATACTCAAACCAGCCTTGTCTTCAACACCAAAGCTGAACCTTCAACTAACATCACCTACAAGAAATGAAATTCATCACAGACATTTGCAAGAGCCCAAAGCTTTTACTTGCAGCGAATAGTCTTGTCTGTCAACAACAACCGCTTTCTTTGCACTTTATGCGCACAATGTCTACCACGCTCAAGAGCCACAACATCCCTCTCAACCTTCCCGATGGCCTCTCGCAAGACCAGCTCTCCTCTTTCAAGCCCTTCACTGCAAGTCTACTCCTCCATCCTATTTTAGAAGCCGGTGCTAATACTCACAGAACTGGATCGATACTTTGACAAACTCACTACGCCTTCAATCCCAAGAATCTCATCCCTTCAACAAAGACCCATACGCTCTCCGATCTATCACCGTCCAATCCTTCGATCTCTTCGGCGGCAAGCGCCTCGGCTTCGTAAAACTCACAGCCACCGTTTCCAACGATGCCGGCGAGACATTACCTGCCGCAGCACTCCTCCGCGGCCCCAGCGTAGCCATGCTCTTCATGCTCGTCCCCGACGACGTGCCTCCCGAGTCAGAAGAGCGCTACGTCGTTCTCACGGTGCAGCCGCGCGTGCCAGCCGGAAGTCTCAGTTTCGTAGAGCTACCCGCGGGAATGGTCGACGACGCGGGGAGTTTCAAGGGCGCTGCTGCTCAAGAGATCCAAGAAGAACTGGGTGTGACGATACAAGAGAATGAGCTGACGAACCTCAGCGAGCTGGCTGTTACGGAAGAGAAAGGGGGTGAAGGACTTGCGAATGCTATGTTTCCAAGCGCTGGAGGGTGTGATGAGCACATTACTATCTTCAGCCATGAGAGGAGGATACCGAGGGACCAGATCAGGGAGTGGAGTGGGCGACTGACGGGCCTGAGGTCTCATGGAGAGAAGATTACACTTAAAGTTGTGCCGATGAAGGATGTGTGGAGGGAGGGGGCTCGTGATGCAAAGTGTTTGGCTGCGCTGGCTCTTTGGCAGGGACTGAGGCAGGACAAGAAGTTGTCCTCGAGTCTATGAGACTTGAGCCGTTATAGTCATATTCTAGTCGGACGATACCATTCACACTCAATTATGATTCAAACGTGTTCTTGAACCCTTTAGACAACCCCCTTGGGGACTTTCACGGACTTTCATAAAAGGGAATACTCAAGCTGCTGCTTCAGGGTAGCTGGTGTGACGTAGGACGACCTTCACCGACCTCGGCGGGGCACTTGAACATATCATGACTCCTCCAAGCAAAAACAAAACAAACTAAATAGTAAAAATGTCTGTTTTCAACGCCAAAGTCACGTCAACAGGGCCTCTAGTAAGTCACTATCTCATTATCTCGGAGTATGAATTTTCTAACACCCACACAGTCTGAAGAAGAGGCCCGCTGGATCAAACTGTCAAAGTACATGCCCTCATAACACACTCTACATCACCGTCCTAATTCTTCCAGGATCACATACCAAGACCCCAAAGGAGCCTCCAGATCATGGGAGTCCGCCGAGCGCAGCACACGTCCCAAGGACGCAGACATTGACGGTGTCGGCATCGTGGCAATCCTCGAAAAACCCTCTGGCAACGAGCTCATACTCCAGAAGCAGTACCGTCCGCCCATCGACAAAGTCACCATCGAAGTACCCGCAGGCCTCATCGACGAGGGAGAGACGCCCGAGGAGTGCGCTGTGCGTGAGCTCAGAGAGGAGACGGGCTACGTTGGCAAGGTAACTGAGACGTCGCCCATGATGTTTAACGATCCCGGGTTCTGCAACACCAATCTGAAGATGGTGCATGTCAGTATTGATATGGAGCTCCCGGAGAATAAGGACCTGAAGCCGCAGCTGGAGGAGAGCGAGTTTATCGAGGTGTTTACGGTCAAGTTGGCGGATCTGTGGGATGAGTGCAAGCGACTTGAGGCTGGGGGCTGTGCTATTGATGCGAGGGTTGGGACGCTGGCTGAGGGGATTCTGCTAGCTCAGAGATTCAAACTATAGAAGTCACCTAGAGGTGAGCGATGATGGAATAGACAAGATATTAGAAGTCACCAGCCACTGGGTTACATGTCAAAATGGGATATTCACATACGAGCACCATGCTGAGAATTATAAAGGTATGTTCTCTAAAGACCTGAAAGTATATACACGAAGGCTGACCCAACATCGTCGACAACCAGGCAGTCCTCTAGACAGGCACTGGCTTACCAACCTCGCCGCCCTCATCAACACTGCAGACCCTCTGGCACGAAGCTCCATCAGCCTGTCCGTGCAAGATCTCAATCCACTGAATCTGCTGGTACGCGGAACCGCCCTCGGGCAAAAGACCAGTCCAGTCACCGCCGCTGCTCCAGGCGTTGAACACGAGCTGAGCAGGGTCTCGGGGCACCTGGAACGAGTTGCTCCATGTCTGCTTGTCGTTGACGCTCCAGACCGTGGCGGTGGGCGTCCAGTCCATGCGGTGCTTGGCCCAGTCGGACCACCTGAGGCCGTCGGGCAGCGTGGCCGCCAGATGGGCGCCCTCGACCTCTCCGCCCTCGTCTGTGTACGAGGGCTGGTTGGTGTAGTGGATGAGGGTAGGGTCGTCCTTGGTCAGAACCTCGATGTCGGCTTCCTGGACGGTGGCTAGGTTCTCACCAGCGAGGTAGGTGAACATGGCGGTGCAGGCGCCGGGGGAGCCAGTGCTGCGGGCGTACATGCGCATAGAGGCGAAGTGGTGCTTGTTGATGGACTCAAACTCAGAGGCCGACAGGAAGCCGTTGTGGCGAGCAGTTCGCATGGTCAACCACGTGTCGCTGGCGGGAGAGGAATCGCTGTTCTCCTCGATGTAGAGGTTGCTGTACGAGTTCTGCATAGGCATGGGAAGCTTAGGGTCAAGGCCATCAGGGCCTTCGTCGTTGGCCCATTTCTGGATGCCCCAGGTCTGGGTAAAGGCCGAGTTCCGGAAGTAGTCAGAGGTGAAGTCGGCGTTTCTGCTGCCCTCCCGGTTGCTGATCGGAGCAGGGACGCCGGCGTACTGGGACAGAGAACGGAAGTCAAAGAACAGGTGGTCCAGGTAGTACTGAGGGTTGTCGCCCTTGGTCACGTAGCAGTCGCATGCTGGGTCCTGGGCGAGGGCCAGGGGAGCGATGGCGAGGAGAGACGCGAGGAGGGTCTTGGGGGACGACATGGTGATATGCTCTGATGGTGTCTGAGTGGGAGGATGGCGAGTTGCCGAGTTGGACTGGTCTATCCGTCTTATATACAACTACGTGATCTATCCCTGGCCCACAGCCTCACGCGTATATCTCTGTTTCCTAGCCATTCCTGAAGGATGATGGGATCAAACACCACAGCCACTATCGACTCGATATGATTGAAGCATATACGTCCTCATCCTGGACCCTAGCCCTGTACAGAGGAATAGAATAAGATGAGCACTCCTCATGGGGACCTCAGGACTTACCGCGATAGGTCGAGTCAGTGTATGCTATGCCAAAGGATCTCGTTCCTTGTCGGGAATCGCACCAGCACACCAAAAAATGAGGGCAAGGGGCAAATCGTTTCCAAGACGCCGGCCAATTTTATTTAAGCTTATGCAGGGATGGCGAGCCATCCTAGAGAGCCAAGATTTGGTCTCCATATTTGACTAGTTTCGAATGTAACGGTGACGGGCTGATTGAAGATTTCTCGCATTAAACTCCATTTTGCTTCAAATCCTTCATACCTTTGGAGAAGGTGGCAGTCTGTGGCAAGAATTGAAAGACAGACTATGGATGATCGACAAGCTTTCAAGCCTCGGCTTAGAAAAGCCAGAACTAAGTAGAGTCGTCATCTAACAGCATCGAGTTTAGATAGAGTTACACACCTATACTCCGAGTGTCATAGTCAGCCCTGTGAGGCATGTGCCTTGGTATCCGGAAGCCAAGACTTCTCCGCATGCCCGTATCCTTGAGCCCTGCAATACTACGTGATGCCGTAGGATTCAAATTGGCCGAGCACTACATAGTAATACCTACGGACAAGGACAAGGAATTCCGTACGAAGTAGAGGCTGTGCATCTGCCCTTTGGCGGCCGCTCCTGGTGTTCATCTTGAAGATAAGATAACTAAGCAATGACCTGACGGCCGAGACGGTCCGGAGGTTAGCTCCGGAGAACCGACCAGGGCCGGCCCGCTCCGTTAAGGTTATTTTGTGCCACTTGTGTATCAACGAATAAAGACCAACAAAAAGTATTCCATCATCTCACACAGAGGCTCCTGGTGGTCTGTCCCTTTCTAAACTGCCCCTCGTGAAACTCTCTGGCCTCCAGCTACTTGCTCGCAAGCTTCTTCCTCTTGAGCTGGGATCGGTTGACGATGCCCTATTCATCATCTTCGTTGGCATGCATGTGCTGAACGACGCGCTTCTTTATGGTGTTGCACACGACAAAACTTATTGCAGCTATGTTCTTGAGGTTCGCCACAGTGAAAAAGGTCACAGCAGCCACAAGCACAGAAGTCAGTACCAGCATCGGCCTGGCATAATTCTCGTTTGTGCTCCAGAGAGCAACGCAGAAGCTCAGCGGGAGGTAAAAGATGCTGACGTATGTAAGGAGTCTGATGTTGACAAGGGTATCGTAGAAGCAACGTATGGTGAAGGCCTTCTGCTTGATGTATGGGCCATGAGATCCGTAAAGATGTCCATATTTCCAGGTAGATTCCATAACACTCTCTCGAGATGGTTTCTCGCACAGCTCGTACCAGCATAGATGAAATCCTCTCCAAAACTCACTTTCCGTGACATGCAATGCTTTGACCGACGGTTGAAAGAACAGATTCTGACCCATCATCGTTTCGCATACCCTCCAGTTGCTGCCTGGTCAGTCCAAACTCGTCTGGCTGGTCCCTGATATATGGATCCACGTGCGATAGACTTGAAACAAAGGAGTAGGGTATCTCGAAAGCCATTGTTGAGCCCATTGGTTGCGGATCCTCGGGGCATTGTATGGGATATTCACACTCCATGTCATCTATATGACACCAGCTTTGATCTTGTCCACGAGTGAGCTGCCACCATGGTATAAAGTCTGGAACAGGAGTAGCCAAGCCCTCCGCATTATCACTGGGATACCCTTTTCAGATTTCCTGTCAACAAAGATCGGGAGTTCTTATGGATTGAGACTCACAGTATTTCCAAGATCGCATAGGATAAACAATGCCATTATCATTTTGCGGTATACGCGGAAAATGTACATCTACCTCTTTGCTAGAAAACAGGCAAAGTCTCTTTTTGTATCGAGGTCAGTTTCGACGACATTCTCGTCAGGCTCTGATTTGGCATTTGAGGTTGCCATGAGCGCCACCAACTTCTCGAGAAGCGCGTTCTGCCTTTCGTGGGCGCTCTTGATACCTCGAATAAGATTCAAGCACTGAGCCTGAACATTTGGATCCTCGGAAGCCATCGTTGCGGGTTAACCCAAGCTTGAGCCCGGAAATGATGATGGATCACGGGTGAGATGAAGAATACCAAATTAAAGTGTTGGGCTGTCAAGAGAAGGCGGACTGCCTTGCCATTCAACCTGATGCAGCCACTCAGAACGCACGCATCGCAGCCTGATTTCTGTTTACATCAGAGCACGAGGATTAGCTTGAGAATTGCTGACAAGCAAGGTTCCAATAGGTTGGTTACTGATTGTGATATGGCATAGGAAGGCCCCTAGGGTATTTCCCCGGCTAAAGTTTCAGCTCAGGATTGCACGCAGAGTACGGAGTAACTAGAACCTTTTAAATTAAAGGAGCAATAAGAAACTTATTTAATTGGGCATTTATCTTTAAAGGGCTACGAAGTCTGGGTATTTAGCCACGCCAACTAAAACATGCGCTTCATGATGTTAACCAGGTACTTGACAAGGAGCCTAGTACGGAGTAGTAGCCCTGGCTTTAAGCACCAAGCTTCCGTGCCAGCAATCCACGCCGGCCCTGCCTCTACCGTGTCGGCCGTCCGGCTCCGCAACGGAGCACGGGAGCTAGTTTCTCTGAATCGCCGGTTTGGACCAGAGTTCGGGGCCCCGATATCCGGTCCCCTCTTACGACGCTAACTCGAACGACATCAATTAAGCATTCGCCAAGCGTACGTGGCCGTCAGCAACTCAAATCAACTCAACTCAACCCAACTCAGTAAGCCCAAGGCAAAAGGCCTCTGGATGTCGTCAGCGCGTCGTGATCGAGTGCGTGGTGTTGATTGCGTGTCTCTCTCAAACGAGACAAGCTCTCGCTTGATTATTCAGGATGCGATTCAATTGGCTCAAATACTAACGCGGAGCAATCCCTCCCCAGTAAGCAAGACGTCAGTGCCTGTCGGCCAACCAATTTACAAGGGATGTTCTAGCAAAAGTACCGAGATGAATGAGGATGCTCGATGCGCTACACCTGTTTTCTTTATCTTTACTATGCCTTGATACCTTCACTTGGACGTGCAATTTCTAGCGACTACAATACATAGGTAGTTATCGCTCTCTAGTCCTACGCCATGGACTCGCAAACCAAGCCATTGGGCGACAATGCCCAGGCCTCAATAGATGCCGACGTGGAAAGCAACCACGACAATGAAAGGCCCGAGAGTCCATCAGAAGAGTCGCCTCTTCTGCCAAACAACTCACCCATTGACTCACAACCGTCCAAATCTTTCCAGCGACGCGTTTTGCTCATGTGCATCGTGGCCCTTCTCATGGTCGAAGTGAGTGTATTTCTCATGGACACGCCAACCAAGAACATCATGGAGGATATCATCTGCAAAAATTACTATCCGGACCATGCTCTCAGAACGCCCCAGATACAGGACTATCGCTGCAAGGAAAGTCACGTTCAAAAGACTCTGGCTATGGTGATAGGATGGAACCAAGCACTTGAGATGGGAGTTCGTAGGTGAACCAACTGTGAACCAACTTTGGAATCATTGCTCATACATGCTAGCAATCTTGATGCAGTTTCCATACGGAATCGTGGCCGACAAGTACGGAAGACGGATTGTCTTGTTTCTATCAGTTTTTGGCATTTTCCTCGAGACGTGCTGGGTCATGATGGTTTGTAAGTACTCACCCAGATCAAAGTTTTGGTTGGTTCTCACATGTCTTTCTAGTGTTCTTTCCAGGCATCTTTTCTATCTGGGCAATGCTTGCCGGAAGTATCTTCTACCTCATCGGTGGCGGAGGACAAATGGCGGCTGCCATGGTGTACACCATTGTCGCCGATGTCGTCCCTGTTGCTGAAAGAACAAACATCTTCTTCCGCATCCTTTCCGCAGTCCTGATCTTCAACGCCCTAGTAAACCCCATCTCAGCCTGGCTGCTCCAGTTCGACCCGTGGTTGTCCATGTGGGTTGGCTTTGGCTTCATGGCCGTCGGGACGCTCAACATTCTTCTCATACCAGAGACGATGCATCTGCAGCGCAAGAACGACAGGCCTCCCCGTGAACAGCACAGAGAAGATATGCAAGCCCGCGGTGTTGGTCTGAACAAGCAAGATGTCTTGAAGCAGGCTTGGAGTAGCATCCAAAATGATATGCAGCATGCCTGGCGCTTCATTTTTGCGTCCAAGAGTGTCATGATGATCATATTTGCGATGGCTCTCTTCTTCCCAGTTAAAGTAGCCAAGATAGGCATTATGCTGCAATACATGACCGAACGGTTCAACTGGACATGGTCTAAGGTAGGCTACTATCTCTCTGTGCTTTTACAATATCTGACTTTGCTACAGGCTACATATATTTCGACCATTGGCATCCTCGCCAACGTGGTGTGCTACCTTGTCATTCTTCCAGTTGCATCTAGCTACCTTGATAAGACTACTCGTTACAGATCACGTCCAGTTGCCAGGGACTTGTTTCTCGCGCGCATCGTAACCGGTGTGATGATAGTGGGAAGCCTGCTAGTAGTTTTTTCTGCAGTGCCGTGGCTATTCATCATTTCCCTTATTCTGGTGAATACTGGAAGTTCCTTCACTGGACTAAGCAGGGCCATAGCCAACGCTATCGTTGAACCGCATACCGTTGCCACGCTAAACACCACCATCTCACTTGTCGAGATGCTCATGGGACTCAGTGCACCTGGTCTTGGATGGCTTCTGGGTCGGGGTATTGAGCTGGGTGACGCTTGGATGGGCTTACCATTTCTAGTATCCAGCTTGTCGGCTTTAGGAACGGCTATCTTGTTGTTCATAGTCAAGCTACCGAATGGTGGTGTTGCTCAAGCTCACAATGGTTGAGGGACAGGCGAGCGTCACAAGCGGATCGCAGGGGTTGCTGGATCTTGGACAAAGCATTTAGATGATAGATTTTGTGTTGAATATTTATATTTAAACAGCCCAGTGATTACTCTAAGTTCCATCATAGTTATTACATTTGAGCTTAAGCTGGCGCTTATCGATAAGCCCCCACCTCACGGCTGCCTGCTCCACCTCAGCTTCTCCAGCCTACAGCATTCATCATCATAACTGCCTTTGTTCCTTACAGCACGCTCTCCTCGGCCGAGTCATTCTTTATTTCCACCCACCTAACACCTCACTCACTAACCCATCGCCTTGTACGGCCTCCTTCACCATGTCTGATGACGAGGATTTCATGCAAGAGTCCGACGAGGAGCAGTACGCAAGCCCAGCCGCGCAGGCGCAACACACCACTAACTGCGATTAGGTACGATTTCGAGTACGAGGAAGACGATGACGAAGAGACTGGCGATGTCGATATCGAGAACAAATACTACAACGCCAAGCAGCTCAAGCTGTCAGATCCTGAGGAAGCAGTCTCCGAATTTCTAGGTATCCCGCCACTCGAGGAGGAGAAGGGGGAATGGGGTTTCAAAGGTATCAAGCAGGCCATTAAGCTTGAATTCAAGCTGGGGCAATATGACAAGGTTTGCTATTTCGCCATATTTCAATAATGACATGCGCTCATAGTAGCAGGCCGCTGAGCACTACGCCGAGCTCCTCACCTACGTCAAGTCGGCCGTCACGCGCAACTACTCGGAGAAGTCAATCAACAACATGCTCGACTACATCGAAAAGGGCGCCGACGGTCCCGAGGCTGTAAAATGCATGGAGCAGTTCTACTCTCTTACACTCCAGAGCTTCCAGAGTACCAACAACGAGCGGTTATGGCTCAAGACCAACATCAAGCTGGCTAAGTTGCTCCTCGACCGAAAAGAGTACAACGCTGTGTCTAAGAAACTCCGCGAACTACACAAGAGCTGTCAACGGGAGGATGGAACCGATGACCCCAGCAAAGGCACCTACTCGCTCGAGATATACGCCCTCGAGATCCAAATGTTTGCCGAAACCAAGAACAACAAGCAGCTCAAGGCGCTGTATCAACGAGCCCTCAAAGTCAAATCCGCTGTACCTCATCCGCGAATCATGGGCATTATTCGGGAGTGCGGTGGAAAGATGCACATGAGCGAGGAGAACTGGAAGGAAGCCCAAAGCGACTTTTTCGAGTCATTCCGAAACTACGACGAAGCGGGTTCACTGCAGCGAATCCAAGTGCTCAAGTACCTACTATTGACAACCATGCTGATGAAGTCCGACATCAATCCCTTCGACTCTCAAGAGACCAAGCCCTACAAGACTGACCCGCGAATCTCCGCCATGACGGAACTGGTGGACGCTTATCAACGGGACGATGTCCACACCTACGAAAAGGTCCTGCAGCGTAACCAGGACATCTTGGACGACTCATTCATCGCCGAAAACATTGACGAAGTCACACGCAACATGCGAACCAAGGGGGTGGTCAAACTCATCGCACCCTACACCCGAATGAAGCTGAGTTGGATCGCCAAGCAGCTCAAGATTTCTGAACCTGAGGTGCAGGATATCCTGGGATTCCTCATCATTGACGGCAAGATCAAAGGCCAGGTGAATCAGCAAGAAGGACTCCTTGAGATTACTTCTAACGCCGACTCGGAACGGATTACAGCTCTTCAGGGGCTCACCACGTCCATCTCTGACCTGTTTGGTGCCATCTTCAGAGACGGAGACGGTTTCCGCAACCTTGAGCATTCGGCAACAGAGGAACAAGGGATAGATACTCAGGGCTTGCCTTTTGGAAAAGGGGGTGCCAGAGCTGGGGCTCAGCACCGTAGCAAGAAGGGCAAGGCGGCCGCAGCAGCATGGGCTTGAGGGGTATTGCTAGACAAGCAATAATTCTGCCATCACCGTCAACAGGAGCCGGCAATCTCGGTGAACCAGGAATACTTTGATACCTACTGTTCTTGTTTGTCGGAATTCTATGTTGAGGCCAGCTTGCTGGATCTGAGAAGCAGATCCTGATGCGTTTTCCTGCGGGTGCATCCGCGTTGGGGATGCGTCGACGGGATCTCGCATGGTACGAGGCATTGGCAACGGTGCAGCGTGCTCATTCCCTGTCGCCATCGGGTAGCAGCATCGACGACGGGCCAGTTGTTTCTGAGAAAGGCTGCTGGGAGGAGAGCAAGACGTGCAAAAGGACGAGGGCCGAAGTGACGCCGTATTCGGACTTGATCCCATGTCTCGTGTAGCAGAGCGAGTTTCTAGAGTGACGAGTAATGTGTCCAATATCTACAAACCATAGAGCCTAATACACTGGTGTTTGGTAACGTGCGGCCGTTGAGTAGTTCTCGTACTATAGTCCATGCCCTGTTTGCTCCAACCAATCTCGACACAGGGTTTGAAATCACTGACTGCAATCGCTGATCTATCCCAACCCAGCCCATAATGCAGCGGGACTAAGATCGCTGGGCTAGAACAGGCCAAGCAATGCAACGTCGTCGTGTTACACAAGCCGGGACTTGAGCTGCGAGGGGTAAAGCAGCGTACATAAGAGTAAGTATCATGCGAGTCGCAGATGCGGCTGTGATCCAAGTCTACAGGGGGGACATGCCGTTGTGTTTGCTTCACACGCGGAAGGCTCAAGCTTCCCGTCTGTTTGTTTCTCTTGTATAGAGGATGCAAAAACCGGCGTGGAGAGGAGGACACGAGAGAGGGGCCCGCGGCTGCAGGACTAGAGATGCGTGGTTTCTTGGAGGATGAAACAAGCAAAGACAATGCTGGATCGTCACGGGAGGCTGCACCAAGGTAACGGTCTGGGAGGTGACTGTATGTATGTATACCTGTGTGTGTGTCCAGATTAAGATCAACGTCAGAATGATAAATGATGCTGGATAGCCTATGCCGGCAGATACCCAGCTGGATTTGGATATATGTTAGAATACGAGATTGTCAAGAATACGTCACTTGTTTAATTCGCACAAGGAAGATAGACCCGGGGAAGCACAAGAGCCGGATTACGAGTGAAGAGGTCGGTGACAGATCATTTTATGCGATGCAATAGGTAGTGAGCGGTGTTGCTCGAACACGGATGGACACTGGCAGTGATATCATTCATAGATGTACTGAGACTAGGTACCTACGCATCGACAGCGGGCCGTTGTTTGTAAAACTAGGAATCGGATGAGGAGAGCATGTATTCCACCTCGTTTGTATGCGGGATAAAGAAACGGTTCCGTTTATATGTTTGCTGCTGTTGTCCATGCTGCAGAAGATGGGTGAGACAGCCGTGGTCAAAGATCAGCTCAGCCCAGAGGGCGTGTCTCAGCGGCGCGCGTCGGGTGGCGCCAATCACGGATGGCGATGGTACTGGTACTGTACAGTCAAAGACGTGCCATATGATGGATGCATGGTGATTTGTGTTGTGGTTTGATCTGTCATATAATCAGCTGGCGATATAGGCAAAGAAGCTCTTGCAAGGTCCCGCCAACCCGGAAAGCCCCTGTTAATTTGAAACAGTAGATACAGAGTCTGTATTTACTTTTTTCTTTCTTTTTTCTCTCTCTTCCTGGCCTTTTTCGTAAAGGATTGAATTCAGGGCAGATGGATGTATCGTGAGCTTGACAGGTCTGGACTAACACCAGTGAGATGGTGGCTTTTTCGATCACAGCCATAGCGAGCTGAGCTAAGAAAGTAAATCGCGGTGATGACTTAGCGTAGGATTCCTGTCAACCTACGCAACTGGTGCTAGAGCGATCTCCATTCATATGTATATAGGTACGTACAGCAAACAAACACGGCACATGCTGCAGAGCAATCTCTTTCTCCTGCTCTCAAATTTCTTTTGCCGCAAGAACTGCCCTGCCCGTCCACGTTGCGTCGGATCGTCGTCCTCCAATAACCGAGCGTCTGGTCGGGTAACACAGCATTAGAGGGATTGCATGGTGTGATCCAATCAGCTCGACCAAGACTGGGAGGCCCCTGGTGGAACAACGTTTGGCGCTCGCAGATTCGAGGGACGTGCGCACCACCCATCACCGCTTGGTCTCAAGGGGGGATCTGGACCTGGGCGTGCTAGACCTGGTGGGTGATGGTGATGGCGATGGTACTTAGACAGAGGGACCTGACCTGACACATGTGTATAGCAGCAGATAGATGGCCCTCACTTATCCGTACATCAGCCAAGATAACAGCCCGACTACCTATAGATGAATGCACGATATAACCCTCACACCATCAAGACAGAAACAGGGGTTCGGCCACACTCAAAGAAGAGCCAAAGAAAACTCTGAGCAAGATTCCATGCAGACAGACAAGGGAAAGGCGCATTAAGCTCGGCCGAACCAAACACTAAAGAGATTTGATTTGAAAAGGGTGCTTCACTAAAAAAACAGAGTTGCAAGTAAAAGTCAAGCACACAAACGGGGCACTTTTTTTTTTCTTTCCCTTTAAGCTCCCGCCACGGCCCGTCTTCCGCTCGTCTCGGCCAGGTTTCATCAGAGATGGATTCCCGTTCCCGTCCGCTGGCTGTTTGAGATATATCGAGGCAGACAATGTCAGACACTTGCAGTGCACAAGAAAAAGGCATGTATCATTCTCTGCGGGACCATCGTAGATATCTCCACGGTGTGGTTCCCGGTCTTTTTAGTTGCCTTTGCCTTTTGATCCCCCACACGATGTGGACTTGGACCATCGAGGGGAAATAGGACATCGGACATGAGATCAATCTGAGATGTTAGTTATTATATGCTAAAATACCTCGAAATATCTCGTCTTAGTAGAGAAGAACTGAACAATGCTTATGATATATGTAATAATTTCCTTAATATTATTTTCTTGATAAGAGTTATAGAGCCAAGTCGCTTATGTCTAAAGCCTTGTTTCCCCCCCTTGCCCGCGAACAAAAAGATCTCATACTGTATCACTTGAAGAAAGTACCAAGAAAGGCACCGTGGATCACCTCACGTAATTTCTCTTGGTGTATAGCAGATTACAGGAGTATGAGGCGCGGATAGGCACAGAAACCAATCAGTCCAAGCTGCAAAGCGGCACCTTGATCAACCCCTGTCTCGCCTTATGAAGTCTTGGCCCCCCTCGTATCTCGCCGTATTAACATAGAGCTCTTCCCTCCAGCTCGAGCATGGTCCGAGATCTAGGCTTCTACCAGATCCTCCTTGTCCTTTTTATCCGTCGACATTGGCTGCGCTACGCTACGTTACGCTTCAAGAGCCAACTCCCTCACATCATCACATCACATCCAGCACGGTAACATCACGACATCCGGTTCGCCCACCTACCTACATCAGCCCATCACCAAGCGATACTGATCCCCTACCTCCTAGTTAGCCCACCTTATCTTTGAGAGGTCGCGCCGCACGCATCATCATCACTGCAGGAAGCGGCAGCCGATCAAATCGATAATCTTGTTGTAGCGACAGGGCATCGTCAGCGGGAGATCGTCATCATCGCTCGCTCAGCTTTGCAATCTCCCCACCAATCCCTGTCTTGAGCTCCCAGGTGTTCATCCTGGGTGGAGTCGTGACCTAAGAGCATCTTTCACAGAGTCCAGGCCGATACATCCTGGCATTTACCTTGCGCTGTGCCCTGTCCTGTGTCTTGCCACGAGGTTTACCAAGACCGGTGCCTGACTCGAGCTCCAACACATCTAGACGTTTTCTTGCTCATCTCTATTCATGCAAATGTAAGGGTTTCTTCATCACACAAAGCAACGTTGGTAAGTTTGGGCTAATTTGTGATTAGTGTGATTGTTCACTACAGCTACCTATTAGCTCAAGGTTTCTCTCTCGAACCATAACTATACTACGACAACAAGTCCTAGCCCGATCAAAAGATTGATCCGGCTTCAAGGACCTTCAGTCTTTCTGCTGGGGTTAGAAGCGCGACCCCCCCTTGTACCACCTTGGTCGCCATCATCGTACTTGACTGAGTCTTGGCTGCTTCTCTCAAGTCCTCCCTCCCACAAGAGACAAGCTAACCTCGTCTTGTATCACCCACCACTTTGACACACATCCCGTCATTAAGCATCTCCGCTAGCTGCCGCCTCTTGTCGACAACTGAGCTTGAGCTTGGGGAAGCTCGCACTTGTCAGGTTGCATTGGCATAATAAACTCCCGGGACTTTTCTTCTAGCGCTTCTTGCCCTTTTTCTTCTTCTATTTATTACTCGGACGGACGACCCATTACGTGCTAATCGATATCCGAGCATCGCCGATATCATTCCCGACAGCTTCACGGTTGAACCGTGCCGCAAGCCCCTCTCGTCAGAAAGACCTCACTCAGTCAGGCAGCTGAGACGAGACTGAGCTCGCTCTCCCGCCGTTAAAACGCACTCATCTCTCTCTAGGTACGGATACCTAACGCTAGACCATCGCACCCGCTGGGCCACCCGCTATCCGTCGTCTCCGTGTTTTGTCCTAAATCCCTAGTCCCTGCCAACAACCCCTGTCTCAATCCCTGCAGTGACCCCCGGGGCCCCATCCAAGGAGCCCGCCGGTGCTGTACTGATCCACAGGTCGTGACAGGGCGTAAACGTTGCCAGCAGGACAGGGCCCTCTGAGTGCAAGCATTATCGGTTCAGTGTTGGACGGGTGGCTTTCCCGCCATTGCCTGGGATTTGAGCACCTAAAAACGCCTCTTCCTCCCATCCTCTCTGTGACAGACAGCCTAGTCTACCTAGGTACGGTCTATGCTGAGAGAAAGGCCGGTTTCCTCCCACAGTTCCTGTTCATTCGTCCTCGCATTCTACTACAGACAGCTCTTCCTTGATTTCGCTTCCTCCTCTTCTGCGTCTTCTCTTTGCTGCATCTTCCCCTCCCTCACATCACATCACTTCACTCTCTCAACGAGGCATGTTCCAGCCTCAACCCACGCCCTTTGCCCCCTCCAGCTTCGCGTCCTATGGCCTAGCTTCCGACCTAGGCTTTGGCTTTCCCGTGTCCGCTGGAGGTGGAGGTGCTGGATTCTACAATTCTCCAGCACCAGCACAACCGCAACCGCAACCGCAACCACAATCACAACTGCCCCAGTCCCAGTCGCAGTCCCGGTCGCATTCGCATTCACAATCGCAGTCGCAGTCGCAACCGCAATCTCAGCCTCAGCCGCAGCCGCATCTGCTTCACCAACAGACCCCTCGCCAGCAGCTCTCCTCCCCAGCTGCACCTTCGGCCCCGTCGCATTATCCCTCTTCACAAGCGCCCAACGCCAAATCCTCTCCCGCGCCAAGTCTTGCACAACGCCAAAGTCACCAAAGGCTACACCATCACCATCACCAGCTTCAGCTTCTACAGCGCCAACACCGCTTGCCGCAGCATTCGCAATACTCATCCCACTCTTCCATCATAGTTCCCAAGATGGAGGACCCAGGCCATCATGACATGGCCGCCCAACAGGCCGCTGCTGAGGAATATCAACCTGTCCATGAGGTAACTCCCATTTCCTCGGAGCTCCCAAGGAACCCCCATGCGCGTCATTTGTTACCTTGCTGACCTCCGGTTTCGCAGGGGCTCCAGGTTGGAAACAAGATTCTAAGCGATGCCATCACTCACGAATATGCCAAAGCCGATCCCGTCTACGTTGAAAAGACAATCGTACGTTGGCCTCACTGCTTTTGTCGTCCGCTGCTAACGCCGCATGCTTTCAGGCCCTTCCCCAGTCCTACACGCATTATCGTCCCATCCAGGGCGATGGTAATTGCGGCTGGCGAGGTAAGAAAACAAGCTCCTGTTTTTTGTTCCAAGCCTCACTGCACCCAAAACATGTTTAACATACATGTCTGCATTCCTTGCTGCCGCTGCACTATCTTTTATCATGTCTCGGCACCATCCTTGACATTGCCAACTTGCGCTAACAGTCACCAACAGCAATTGGCTTCAGCTACTTTGAGAAGCTCGTCGAGTCGGGCGACCAGGCCAAGGTCGAGGGCGAGGTGGCCCGACTCACAAGCATGAATCAGTTGCTGGGCACTGTGGGGAATTATTCTTACTACGAAGACTGGGCAGATGAGATGCTCGACCTTTTGCGCGAAGTCGCCCGAGTCGTCCATGATTCCCAGCTAGCTCTCATGTTGATCCAAGAGAAGTGGAACGACACCGGCGTTTCGAGCAGCATCATTTACTACCTCCGCCTGCTAGCAGCTACCCATCTCAAGGCCAACGCCGCAACATACGACGCTTTCGTAACGGACGGGAACGGAGTTATGGCATACTGCAGCCAGTGTGTTGAGATTCCTGACCGCGAGATCGAGCATCTTGGTATCATCGCCCTTGTTCATGCCCTTCTTGAGCCTGCTGGATTCGTGCTGGAGATTGCCTACCTTGATCGCAGCCCAGGTACTCGAGTCAACCGATATCGTTTCCCCGACCAAGCCAATGGCCAGGACGTCAACAGCCTGGGCCCTATCATCTACCTACTCTACCGACCCGATCACTATGATATCCTGTACAAGTCAATGTCGGTACAGGTGAACCGCGTCACCAGCTTTTCGCACAGCACTGACATTGCAACTGATCAAGCGGATCTCGGCCAATACTCGACGCTCAACTTCGATGCTCTATCGATGATTCCAGGTTTCGGTTCCAATGGTTCCATGGGAGGACTTACACAGCTACCGCCTCCAGCCAGCTCGGCCCCAGAACCCTTCTCTCCTATGCAGCAAAACTCGTGGATGTCATCGTTCCCAGAACCTCTGCCCACGTCAACACCGCAAGCCGCGCCTCCAGCGCCACCTCCCATTATGGCTTCTCCCCAGCCCCCGACGCCGCCTGCTTCGATGCCCGGTAGTTCGACGATAACCCCTAGCCCTGCAATGGCTGCGACATCTGGCCCGGGACCTCAAAACTCGCTTGTGCCATTGTTGATGCCAGCCGCCTCCAACTACCACATCAGATTCAGCCCCGTTCAATTGGATTATGAGGAGAGCAAAAACAATTTCCCGGAGTCGACATTCCAGGTGACAACCAACACTTTCAAAAATAGTATCTGGAATCGAGCACACTACTGTAACCCTGACTTTCATCCAGAAGAATGGAGCCCTGACGATGAGCATACGGATGGTAGAGTTGGCGGGAAACGCAAGTCAAAAAAGGAGTCGACCTAGAACATGGAGATACGTTGCTGCACCAAGTGCAGTACAAGCGAACATGACAATCTTGGGCCGACATCAGCTTTGTTAGAAGTTGACGCGCAAAGGGACACGACTTGACGACCATGGATTTGATGATCAGCACAGAAAGACATTGAGCGGGGGACAGTGGAGGACAGACATGGGAGATGGTTTTGTCTTACCCCCGGGAGTTTGCAGGGTTCGCGAAACTGGGTCAGATCATTCACAAGCTGGTTGGGCAGGCTAGCGATGCTTGGTGAAAAATCATTGTTTACTTTCTGCATTGGTTAATGGAAGAGGTAAGATGGGTGGCAACGAGTCTGTTTTGCATTTTTCTTGCGTTGGAGGGGAATGAGAAGCGATGGACAGGATGGACAGGCCTGTTTGATCAAGTCGAAGGTCTGTCTGATGAGGGGTTACCATGAAGCGTCACGACGTTTACGCAAGGGAAGAATTCTCGGATACAGGACGCTAGGTTTGCATTCCGCTGTGGCATGGGCGGCTCTCGTGGGCTCTTGTGAGCCAGAGTTTCAAGACAGGCAGGACGAAAGGCATGCAAGCAAGAGGGATAAGGTCTTGAGCAACAGTTTTGGGGGCTGAAGCTGATTGAAGCTATTAGGCTTATTGGACGTGTCCATTTTGACAATGTCAGCTCCGATTTGGGCCCTCATTTATTGACATTGTCAGTTGCCTCATAGCATCGGCGTTTATGCTTAGATTGTTTTACTTGACTTGGCATCCGGCGCCGTGGGTAGTTTCATATCAGTCTTTCAGGACTCAATCTTGGGTGACTACCTGGTGTGTTAGATTACAGGTAGCTTAATACCATTGCCTGTCATATTATGATAGAAAGCGCATGACGAGCCGTGCCGCCGTGCCACATTGGTGCATGTTTCAATTAATGGTGTACGGTAGTTAGTAGGTCATGTCAAGTACCGGAAAGTCGATTTAGCTGCAGACCAATAGGGAATTTTATCTCTGGGTTCCTAGATCTGGCACGTAAAAAGCGAATAGTATTTGGAATTTACAGCCACCATCTACGAGAACAATGTTGGTTCCCTGGAGTTGAAGAAGCTTGACGGGGTTCTAGAACATCCCCTGTCGCCGGAGCCGGGGGGCCACGAGGATCCCTCGGGGGTCCACTCGGGGAGCAGGGTCCGGGCTAAGATGCCAATCTGACAGGCCAGTGGAAGATTGGTTGAAGATATTCCAAGGGTCAAGACGGAGGTTACATTGGCGCACGATTGCGCGAAAAAGAAAAAGAAAAAGAGAAGGAGAACCAACAGGCCACGGTTTAGCAAAATGTACATGTCGGAACGACCGGGTTTGAGCGCGCGGGAACAAGGGTGGAATAGACTCGAGCAAGGGTCATTGATGATGATGCTGTCGGTTCTGAACTGGAATGGAGCTATCGAGGTTACATACATGGCCACGCGATGGTTGTCTAGACGGGCCTCAGGTTTAAGTGTACCTAGGTAGGTAGGTTTTTCAAGGTTTACCACGGATAAGGTACTGTTGTAAGTGGTGTAGTGATAAAAGCTTCAGTAAACGATCGTCATCACTACCTCGGTAGTCTAGGTACTCAGTCAAGTCGTCAAGTCATCATCACACAGGCCGCTTCAGGGAATTGGCCGAACCATCGCCTAACTCTAAAGTCAAGGTACTTTCCCCCAGACTTGAACTGTTGGTTCTAAGAGAGAGGGAGAAAAAGAGGGAATAAGCTAAGATATAGGCCTAGGTATCTCTTAGGGCTAGGACTAGAAAGGTGCCTACTCCGGAAATACGATACACCACCAAGTAGTGGAGAGCAGGGTAGGTGCAAGTGTCGGATCCTATCCTGGACCCTACCTTCCTCCACTTTCTACTGCAACTTGACTTATCTCGTCTCATCATTTTTTTGTCTTCTCTTTTCTCCTCCTCCTCTTCGTCATCCCCCTCCCTCTTTAATCCCTCTCTCTTCCTCTCGCTTGTCTCTTCCTTCTTCCTTTCCTTCTTTCTTTCCTTCTTTCTTGTTGCTCTTCTTTGCTTGGCCATGGATGCTCCTCGTCGGCAGCTAATCACAACCGACTCCTTTCGCGTTCCGAATAGCCTCTCCACGCTCTTCCCCCTAGTCCAATTCTAATCCGCTTTCGAACGACTCGACTTCCTTTTCTGTATATACAGCTTTCTCCGAGCCCCACCGCGTCCGATTCGCAACCCAGGCCATCTCGTCTTGGCTGTCGATACCCCTTGTCGATCCCTTCAGCATTGACTCGTGACAATGGCCCGCTACGATTCAGAGCGTCCTCCCACAACGGCATCATCTGCAACTTCTGGCGACCATGACTCCAAATGCAGCGACAACTGGCCTAGGATCGATCGACTCCAGGTGACCGACAACGTGAGCCCCGCCGAAGACGATTCTGACTTTAGCGATACCACTTCCAACTACTCGACCATCTCTGAAGATGCTCTTCCCCTGATCCACGCATACGGTCATACATATCATGGCTCTGGCCTACTTATAACCCCGAACGACGCCTCCGAAGCCAAGCGTCTGACTGTTCAGCATAGGCTCTTTCAGCTGTGTCTTGATGGTAGTCTTGTTGACGCTAAGCTGCCCCTCGACCAATATACGCCCGAACAGCCATTTCAGATTCTAGATGTCGGTGCCGGCAATGGTATATGGGCTTGCGACATGGCCAAACGTTATCCCCAGGCCAACATACTCGGCATCGATATAAGCAGCAACCTACTGCCAGAGGACGTTCCTCCCAACGTCACGTTTGAGATTGCCGATGCGACAGATCCTTGGCCCGCACGCACGTACGATTTCATTCATATGCGGAACCTTGCTGGTGGCGGTGTTCGCGACTGGAGTACCTTGCTCCTCGAGGCCTATGCGCACCTCAAACCTGGAGGTCAGCTCGAGTTTACTGAGCTCCGGCCGCACTTCTTCGACGTCGACCCAGAAAAGGCAGAGCTACCTGTGCCCGACGGAAAGCCTGAAATCGGCGCATCCTGTATTGAGTTTGAAACCGCCTTTGAAGAGCTTTCCAGGAAAGCTGGAATCGATTACGACCCAATACCCAAAGTACCCGGGTGGTTAGCTGGCTTAGGAGCTGAAGTGATTCGGGAGCGTGTGGATTGGCTGCCAGTCCAGAACTGGCTGAATGATTCGGCCGCTCAAAAGAAGCGCGATACTTTAATAGAATTCCTAGGATGTAGGTATAACATTTCCCGAGAGGAGAATCATGCTAATCGTCATTGCAGATATGGAGAATGTCACTCTGATGCTGTTTGGCAGGAGTGGGTGGAAAGAGAATGATATCCACGACTTGCTAAAGCGTGTCGCAACGGAGATGCAAGATCCCATGCTGCGTAGTTCATCTAAAGTGTATGTTCTCCTAACCTTGAAATTTTACGATTGCTGACTTATTTTACTAGAGCATTCATCACTGCTCGAAAACCCATGAGCAGCGGTAAATTAGTTTAATACGAAGATCAGAGTGCGCATATATACCGGAGTTTTAAGTCAATACGGCGTCGAGGCATTCATTGTACCGTTATGTCTAGGTTGGAGGAAAAGGATGGTGGGAACCCGTGGATAGCTCAGGCAGTGTTCCTGGGTTAAATATCATAGACTTTCCTTGAATGTTGAAGAAGGTATACGGTTGGAGTAGGCAGAAATACGGCATCTCAAGGTTCTAGGAGAAACATTATGGGCTCAACTAGAGATGGCGCATACCGCTGGACGGACACATAGACTTGGGTATCCGTTTTGGGATCTACATATGCATCAAGGGAAAGGAGCTGACTGACAGCAAATGGAGCCACAAAATGTTAGGTTAATCTCGGGCCAAGGCGTCACAAGATGACCACACGATAGACCCAAGGGCGACAAGAGCAAGAAAGGATAGTAACAATGCCAGTCAAAGGTATATTTCATCTGAGAATTACCTCCTATGCTTGATCTCACTTCGGTTCGATTCGCGCATGTCATGCTATAGAGATGCCCATAAGTACGCCCCGTATACCTGTACATTCATATCTAAAACAACAACTCCGGTATTTCCAAATCATACAGTCTCAATGTATCGCTTCATTTCCCTGTGATACGGTTAGTTCAAGTATACAACTGGCGATGGAAGAAGTGAGTACGTACCAATCAGTCACAGCTTCGTCAAACAGGCGAACCTCGTGCTCCCTTGTGCCGCCAAAGTGCTCTACAAAGTCATCTCCAAACACCTCCCTCGCGACGCTGTCCTTCTCCATGAAGCGCGCCGTCGCCTCCTTGAGGCTCTTGGCCAGCCTCTCGCCCTGGTCGGCCGCGCCGCCGACGTCTTGGCCCATGGCGAGCGGCGGGGTCGGGATCTCGAGCTTCTTCTCCACGCCGCGCCAGCCGCAGCCGAGGATGGCGGCGAGGACAAAGTGCGGGTTTGTGTCTGCGCCGGGGACACGGACCTCGAAGCGTGCTGCCGAGGGCTTGGAGACGGGAGGGGTGATGAGGCGGATGGAGGCGGCGCGGTGCTCCAGACCCCACGACACGGTGACGGGGGCCCAGAAGTTCTCGACCAGGCGCTTGTATGAGTTTATGGTCGGGGCGAGGAGGGGCATGATGTCTGGGAGGCCGACGAGGAGACCGGCGAGAAAGTGACGGCCGAGATCGGATAGACCGGCAATGTCCTTCCACTTGGGGTTCTCGTCGAGGGTTTCGCGGGCAAAGAGGTTCTTGCCGTTCTTGTCGACGATGGAGACGTGCATGTGGCCGCTGTTTCCAGGTAGGCCCTGCTTGGGCTTGGCCATGAAGCAGGGCGTGATGCCGTACTTTGTGCTGACGCTCTTGACGACGTACTTGAAGAGGGCGGCGCGATCAGCCATCTGGGCGATCTCGCCAAACTCGAGGGCGGCTTCGAAGACGCCCGGGCCGGACTCGGTGTGCCATCCCTCGATGTCGCACGAGAACTTGGAGCAGGTGTTGAAGACGTCGTAGTAGTAGTCCTGGTTGTGCACGGGTCGGGTGAGGGAGTAGCCGAACATGCCCTCTGTTAGAGCGGGGAGCTGGTGAGGAGGGTTCTGTTGGAGGTAGGCGGCGGGAGAGGAGGATGAGGGGTCGGGAGTCTTGAACTGGTAGAATTCGTATTCGGCTGGGAAGGTTAGTTGAAGAAGAATCATTGAGGAAGAAAGCGATACATACCGCCAGCCATTGCGCCGTAGCCATGCTGTTGAATCTTGTCAAGCTGCGTCCTTATAAGTCCACGAGGACAAGCGCAGATAGGCTTCTTAGTATCAGGGTCAAGAAAGTTGACCAGAAACAGGGGCACGTCGTCCTCCCAGGGAATGCGCCTAAAGGTCGAGAGATCGGGCACAGCGAGCAAGTCGTGGTAGCCGTTCTCTGCATTTGAGATCTTGAGCTCGCGGATATACGTCCGGTCGTGCATGTCCCAGCCAAAGATGACGGAGCAGAAACCGAAGCCGGCTGAGGCGATGGAGAGGAACTTTTTCTTGGAGACGAGCTTCCCGCGGAGGATGCCGTCGACGTCGACGCCTGCGAGCTTGACCATCGTGTCGCGCTCGAGGAGCTGGGGGAGGGAGTCGGCGGTGATTGACTTGGGGTCTTGCGAGGCCATTCTGACGAGTTGGGGGCTGCTGAAGCTCAGATGTGCTGGGGGATGGAACAAGATGGAGAAGGGAGGGAGTAAGTAATGAGGATGAGAAGTTGTCGCCAGGTCGACGCTGAGGAATGGAGCTTAACGGGCGAAGCTGGGATAGTTGTAATGACCTTTGTCCTGGAGCTTTTGCGAGGGGTGAAGCCAAGTTTGACGTCGCGATACGCGCGCGGTTGAGCAGAGCAGAGCAGAGCCGGAGGAAGATGTAAAAAAAAACAATGGAGCTTACATCTACCGCGACTATCTAGAATCTAGATTATCCAAGAGATTGAAGCAAAAAGAGGGGAAGAGAGAATGTGAGACAGCGGAATGGAATAATCAGGTTTGGACGAGACTCAGCTCAGCGCGGCTACGATAAGACATGTCATGATAAGACTTGGCTTTGGTGACGTAGGGCGGCTTCTCGGTGCGCGTGCCGCTCTAGAGCGAATTGAGTTTGGGGCCAGCGGGAGAGCCGATAGGTACCCATCTCTGGGAGGGATGAATAGCTTCAAATACCGTACCTGGGTAGTCTACCTAGGATTACCGCGCTTGACCAGCTGATGCACCGTGTATCTAGTGCTTCCCCGCAATCTACATCTGATCTTGAAAAGCCCCGACCCCCAGACCGGGGCTTCCATTAGATATATTATCCTCGAGACAACATCATCTCCGCTTCGACGCTATGTATCAATTCAGGGTAGTAGCCGCGCTCTTAAGACAATGCGCCTCGTGACTACAGCCGACATCGCTTTGGACAGGGGTGATAGATCTGACAACTAAAAGACCCTGAATCTGACGGCAGTTGATAAGTCAATTTATACTGACGGCAGACTCGGATATGATATCGACAGCATCCAAGTTGGACTCGCAGATGTCTAGATATTTCGTAACCAAGTACCTACTATTCAACCAAGTCTTGTACGAATCTCTGGTACTAGATATCCAGTTGCTATGGTAGCGATCAAGTTGACGTCAAGCTAAACCCCGCCAATTGATAAGCCCCAGATTCTCACGATAGTCTAGATCACAAGCTTCAAAGCGCTAAGCGGCTGTTGCTGTCTCTATATCAAAAGCATAGCCGCGATGATATCCATCTCCATCTCCATCGCCATCCATCTCCGCGTGCCGCCTACCGCCCTCCACCGTTGTCGGGACTGCCCCTCATCAAGGACCCATTGCGGTCGCTTCCTTGACTCATCATCCAAAGCTCTGGCGCACATCAGACGACCTCTCTCTGTCTCACTACTAGGACTAGCCTAGCTTCTCTTATCGGAGCTTGCTTCCATCAAGCATTCCACGTCCGTTCCAGATAAGAGCTCCAGGTCCCTCCCCCCACCAGAACACGTCTGCCCCTCCTTTCGTCACTGGTATCACCACACCAACCTTTACTTTTTTTTCTTTAATTGACCCGGCTTCCGCCTTTTTCTTTCATTCATATCCTTTTCTTCTCATCTCTCATACTCAATCTCGCCGTCGCACAAAATGTCTTCCTCTCAGCAGCCCCGTGGCCGTCTCGCTGGCAAGAACGCCATCATCACTGGTGCTGGCGGGTAAGTCGTGATGCTACTCCACGACATGACAAGTTAGTTGCCTTGGCTCACATCTCTCAGTGGCATTGGCCTCGAAAGCACCATTCTCTTCGCCAAGGAGGGCGCATCCGTCCTCATGGCCGATGTCTCTCAGCCCGCTCTCGAAAAGGCCCTCGCAAAGGTCAAGCAGCTCGTCCCCAATGCTCGCGTCGAAATCAAGGTACGCCGCTCAACCTGCCACACGGCCCGGCCGAATTGCTCATCATGTCCATAGAAAGTCGACGTCTCCAAGGAATCAGAGGTCCAGGCCATGATCGAGGCGCTCGACTCCTGGGGCGGAGTCGACGTCCTCTTCAACAACGCCGGCATCATGCACGCTCAAGACGACGACGCCGTCAACACCCCCGAGAACATCTGGGACCTCACTCATAACATCAACGTCAAGGGTGTCTGGTTCGGCTGCAAGCACGCCGTCCTCTCTCTGCGCCGCAACAACAAGACAAAGGCCTCCATCATCAACACCGCCTCTGTCGTCGCCCTCGTCGGCGCTGCTACTCCCCAGCTCGCCTACACCGCCAGCAAGGGCGCTGTCCTTGCTCTCACCCGCGAGCTCGCCATGGTGCACGCCCGTGAGGGCTTCCGCTTCAACAACCTGTGCCCTGCGCCCCTCAACACCCCTCTGCTGCAGGACTGGCTTGGTGATGACCAGGCCAAGCGCCACAGGCGTGAGGTGCACTTCCCCATGGGACGTTTCGGCGAGGCTGTCGAGCAGGCTCATGCTGTTGTGTTCCTGGCCAGTGATGAGTCGAGCTTCGTCAATGGTCATGACTTTGCCGTCGATGGTGGTATGACCAAGGCCTATGTCACTCCTGAGGGCCCCGCGCAGCCTCCTCCCCAGAACAATGCCAGCAAGGACTCGTTGTAAGGGATGAAAAGAGGTGGAATACGAGGAGATGTAGCTTGGGAAGATTGGGCATCTATAGTAACGATTAGTATGAAACAATAATGAAAGAAATCGATCACCATGTCACGAATACCAACGAGGATCACGAATGCGAGGATAAGCACCTGGCTGATGGTATACTAAATGCCATTTGCAAGATATTCGTAAAATTTACAACAAAGTACCAAAACTCCGGCCCATGCTTTTCCATCTCATTATCCACAGCCTACCACATCCCTCTAGTGAAACTGTCCCTCCGTGTTACCCTCGCCCATGCTCTTGCTGCTCGAGCTTCCACTCTGGATAGCCCCCAAAATGCCATCGATGTAGCTCGCGCCGCTCCACTTCTGATGCGTCAAGACATCGCACTTCAAGTCCTTCTCACGGCGCTGAACGATGTCGACATACGCCTTCATACCATCCTTTTTGAACTCGCGCGACAGCTCTGTCGTGATAGTCGCGTTGGAGTGCAGACCCGCAAGGGAAATGAGCTGCAGAACAAAGCCCTCACGCGCGATGTCCCAGATGAATGACTTGAGCGTCTCGTCGGTGAAGCCGTGTGCCATCCAGTTGAATGACGGCGAGAGGTTGTAGACTAGACCCTTGCCAGGGTACACCTCGCGCACAGCGCGGCCCAGCTTGCTGGCTACCTCGACGTTGGGGTCGCCTGTCTCGACCCAGAGAAGGTCTGCGTAGGGGCCGAACGCAAGTGCTCGCTTGGTGGCTGCTTGCATACCAGCGCGGTAGTGGTAGAAGCCCTCTCGGGTACGGGGAACGTCCCAGTTGAAGTAGACAGGCTCCTTGGTGTACTTGTTTGCGAGATTGCGACGTCGCGAGATGCCCATGTCGCGGTCCTTGGCTGTCTCGGCGAGGTACTCGTCGATCTGAGCTTGCGCGACGCCCTCCTTTTGCATGTGCGCAACAGCAGCCTCGTCAAAGGTGACGAGCTTGGTGTTCTTGACCCACCGGGCCTCAAAGGCGTCGATCTCGGAACCGACGGCGCCCTTGGCTTCCATGGCCTGGATTGTCTCTGCGAGGGGCTCTATGGAGTGGTCCGAGACACCGAGGATGAACTCGTGGTCGCGCACGTCGATGGCCGATGAGATAAGTTTGCCAGATTCAGAGTCGGTTCGGGCAATGACAAGATTTTCGCAGCCCATCACATCCCATTGGAAGCGCGTAGCAACCAGGCGGTTGATGTGCTCGCCAATTGGCACGAGAACTTTGCCTGCGAGATGGCCGCACTTTTTGCCTCCGTGGAGCTGGTCCTCAAAGTGGACGGCCGCAGCGCCGTTCTCGGCAAACAGCTTGGCGAGCTTGAGGACGGCAGAGAGACCGCCGTGTCCGGTGTCACCGTCGGCGATGATGGGGCGTAGATAGTCTACATACGGGCTGCTTGCGCGCTCCTCGGTCGACATCTTTCGACGGAGGTCCCATTGCTTGCGGTCGTGCATGTTCTGCGCCTTGGCCAGGCGCTGTACCTGGTTGGGGACGGTGTTGTAGGGGTAGTCGCCAAAGTCCGGGGAGACCTCGTTCGTAGAGGTGAGCAGCGAGGAGCAGGCCCATCCTGAGATGTAGAGGACTTCTTGGTGAGGAGCTTGCTGGGTCATCTGGACGGGATCAATGGCGCCCACTGGGTGGTGTTAGCCGAGTATATTGGGAGAAGAGTTACGGCAAGACGTACTGGTATGAATAGGCTCGCCTCTGGCCTCGCGCTCACGAATGAGGTTGAACAGCTTCTGGGCCATGACAGAGCTGGGGTACTGGATCTTCTGGGTGCCGCGCTTGGAGGCGACATCCTCAGCGGTATACGGGCGCTTGATGCCCTGGTAGCGAGGCGATGCCCACCAGGCCTCGATCTCCTTAACGGTAGCTTCATAGAGACGGTCCTCAGCTTCGCCGGGCTTTTGCGACTCGGGCAGGAGCTGGAAGGCGTCGGCGGGCTGGGTTGCGTGGGTGCTGAGGGCGGACATCCTCGCGGCGGAGGTGGAGAGGGCCCGAACAGCAAGGAAGGGTGCGTAGCTTTGCGGCTTGGCGGAGGAGAGCAGTCGCTGAGGAGCCCTTGTTGATAGTCTGCGTAACATTTTGAGGGTTTGTGGTTGTAGGAGGGAGGAGGTTGAGAGGATGTGGTGATGTAGAAGTGAGAGGATGGGCTGGAGTGGGATTAGTGATGGAGCTCGGCTGGTGGTGCATGAATAATTGAGTCAGCCACTTTAGGTACTGATAGCCCGTGACAGCTCCCAAGACATCAACGCCTTGAGCAGTTGGGCTGTTTTTTTCACGGACAAATGGATTACGATGGCTTTGACCAGTATTTATCAGCCGAGTATGTAGATTCTTATTTCTCTCTTACGACATATTTATCTTGTTCACTGCTTAGACCGGACATCCATCATGATAGCAAAGGAAGACAGCTCTAGTTTGAATTCGATGACCGAACGGATGCCGAGAACATACGTAGTGACCGAGCCGGCGATATCTCTTTTCAGTAGTCATCGTATGTTATCCCCGAGTGTTTGACAAAATTCATCCTGAACTCGATGCTAAATAATTTCATGTAAGCAGAGGCAAAGCATGAGCAACGTTACCGAAGGAATTGGCCAATGAGTGAGCTTCAACGGCAGAGAATGCGGATATTGATTGGTGGCTGCGGGTTCTCTCGGCTATGGCAATCATCACATAGCCGCGGATGTACAGGTTAACCTGCTATGCAATTCTGTTCCAGTTTTGTCTGTATGCTGATGAGAGGAGTTCATTCAGTCTCATATTGATATCAAGTTGCTTTATATATCCTTCAACATAGTTACTTCAGTCTTCATAACTTCATATCAAAACTGAGTCGTGCCCGGCAACTCTTCCTTCTCCGCACTTGACAAACGTCATGTTGTCAACCCCGCATGACAAAATAAATCAACCACTAAGCCTCTGGCTGTTCCCCCGCTCCCCGGTTGTTACCCCAGATTGCTTGGACCCCCACCTGCCGCTTCTGCTCGTTTACAGCTGGGAAACCGCGGCCCAGCTCATTTGATTATTTTACCTCTCTTGTCTCGTTGTCTTTCTCTTCTTTTACCTTGTCCAAGCTCTCTCCTCACACATCACAATGGCTCTCAACTTGACAACTTCTCGCCGGGCTCTGGGCTCGCTCAAGGTATGTCGCAGATTGACTTACAACAATATGATATACAAGCTTACACTATCCACAGCCCCTCACCCGCGCCGCTCTTACAGGCGCCCGCGGCTATGCCTCTGCTGAGCCTGACCTCAAGGCCACGCTCCGTGAAGCCATTCCCGCCAAGCGAGAGCTCCTCAAGAAGGTCAAGGCTCATTCCAACAAGACCCTCGGCGAGGTCAAGGTCGAGAACACCCTTGGTGGTATGCGAGGCCTCAAGGCCATGGTTTGGGAGGGATCAGTCCTCGATGCCAACGAGGGCATCCGCTTCCACGGCCGTACCATCAAGGAGTGCCAAAAGGAGCTCCCCAAGGGCAAGACTGGCACTGAGATGCTTCCCGAAGCCATGTTCTGGCTCCTCCTCACCGGCCAGGTCCCCTCCGTCAACCAGGTCCGTGGATTCTCTCGCGAGCTTGCCGAGCAGGCTCAGATTCCCAACTTCGTCTCCAAGATGCTCGACAACTTCCCCAAGGACCTTCACCCTATGACCCAATTTGCCATTGCCGTAGCTGCTCTCAACTACGAGTCCAAGTTCGCAAAGGCCTACGAGCAGGGCCTCAACAAGGCCGACTACTGGGAGCCGACCTTTGACGATTGCATCTCTCTTTTGGCCAAGCTGCCTACCATTGCCGCCAAGATCTACCAGAACTCGTACCGTGGCGGCGGTGCTCTGCCTGCCGAGGTTGACCTTGAGCAGGATTGGTCTTATAACTTTGCTGCTATGCTTGGCAAGGGTGGCAAGGAGAATGAGAACTTCCAGGATCTCCTCCGACTCTACCTTGCCCTTCACGGTGACCACGAGGGTGGCAATGTTTCTGCTCACGCCACCCACCTGGTTGGCAGCGCTCTCTCCGACCCTTTCCTGTCCTACAGTGCTGGTCTCCAGGGTCTCGCTGGACCTCTTCACGGGTAAGCTTCCACTTTTCTTCACTCAAGCCTGACACTAACATGGCGCAGCCTCGCCGCCCAAGAGGTGCTCCGATGGATCCTCCAGATGAAGGAGGCCATTCCTTCCAACTACACTGAGCAGGATGTCAACGACTACCTCTGGTCTACACTCAACTCGGGCCGTGTCGTTCCCGGCTACGGCCACGCTGTTCTGCGAAAGCCTGATCCTCGATTCGAGGCCCTCATGGACTATGCCGCCGCTCGCCCTGAGATCGCCAACGACCCCGTCTTCCAGCTTGTCCAGAAGAACAGCCAGATCGCCCCCGAGGTGCTTAAGAAGCACGGAAAGACCAAGAACCCTTACCCCAACGTCGACAGCAGCTCCGGAGTCTTGTTCCACCACTATGGCTTCCACGAGACTCTCTACTACACTGCCACATTCGGCGTGTCGCGAGGTCTTGGCCCTCTTGCCCAGCTGGTCTGGGACCGTGCTCTCGGTCTGCCTATTGAGCGACCCAAGAGTATCAACCTCGAGGGCATTCTCAAGCAGGTTGAAGGCCAATAAACTAGCCAGAGATACCCAGTCTAAAAATTGGTTGTTAATTGGGACAATGTTTATTTGAAAATGTATATAGCGGGCTTGAACAGACCGAGATAGTTAATGATTTTGACGGTTTCATTGAATTGTACTGTATTCGCATTGACAACCGTGTGAAGGTATGGACATGCTACCAAGTCTAGATCTAGACCCATTCGTCAGACACCACCAGTCAACCTCATCCTACTGAAGGACGCATCTATTTTACCATGACTCCAGTGAAACAAAACGCGCATAACCGCTACAGCTCCTTTTCCAAATGGTCAAAGTACAAATCATCTCTCAACGCCTTGCCATTGACAAGGTCTTGATACGGAAAAGGAGACTTCTCGCCTGTTCGACGATATCCCCTTCGAATATACCAGTCGATCAACTCAGCGCGTGTCCAGATAACGAACATAATCATGGTCTTTGCGCCCCATTCCTTCTTAGCATAATCCTCCGCGCGCTGCAAAACCTGTCGTCCGATACCCCCAGCCTGCAGCTTGGGCGAGACAGCAAAGAGGCCAAAGTATGCGCGATCGTCGCTCTTGCGGACAACTTCGCAGCAGGCAACGAGTCTAGGGTCGGTATTGGCGTCTGCTTCTGACTGGGGGGTGGATGTGCCTGTCGAGGCTGGGGAGGATGTGTATGCGAGAAGGACGACGGCCGAGGGGTCGGTGATTTTGGCGTGAAGTGTCTCGGGGGAGATGCGCTCGTCGGCAAGCAGGTCGGCTTCGGTGGTCCAGCCGTTGCGGGAGGAAGGGCCCCGGTAGGCGGAGACGATGAGAGGGAGGACTTGGGGGATGTCGGAGG